>JAVXUO010000656.1:0-250564 GCA_033065855.1 Escallonia rubra
ATAATCGGCCTGCCTAGCACGACTCCTCGTGCCGTGATAGGAGCGTCCTCACCTCCTGCTGCCCCTCCACAGACACCGGCTCCTCGGCCTCAGTTGCACGAGGAGGATATCGAGCGCATTGCTACAGTGGTGTGCCGGATGATCGAGGGAGCAGGGCACTGCTGGACCAGCCGCCCGGCCCCGGGTTCAGCAGGATCCAGATTCGGGACTCGGGAACCCCTGATGAGCCCTTCCCGTGCCCGTTCCTAGCCCCCCCCCCCCCGCGCCCGGGTTGTACTCTTCTCCCCTCTCCTAACCGGCTATCTCCGGTTGCCGGCTTGTACATGTATTAGTTTTTTTTATAATAAATATTTTTTCTAATTGATTATATATTTTTTTCTGTATTTCGCTTATTGCGCGTTGTTGTTGAGAATTGTATTTCTGTACAGGTTTAGGTAATTGAAAAATAAAAAAAAAATTTTAAAAAAAATATTGACTTTTGGCGACGGATTTATTCCGTCGCTAAAATATTCCTTTCAATTAAATATTTAGCGACGGAATATTCCGTCGCTAAATAAGCTATTTAGCGACGGAATATTCCGTCGCTAAATATTTAATCCGTCGCTAATTGGACGAAAAAGAAAATAAATTAAAATTTTAAAATATAATTAGCGACTGGCATTACGACGCTAATGAAAAATAAATCCGTCGGTGAACATCACATATTTAGCGACGGATTAAAATTCCGTCGCTAAACTTTTAGTGACGGGCTTTTATACGAGGGATTTTTAGCGACGGTAATCCGTCGCTAATTCCTTTATCGACTATTTTGGGCTTTTAGCCTAGGTGGCCTTTACCCGTCGCTAAAAGTCTATTTTCTTGTAGTGTGTTAACAAGTTTTTATTTTGTCGTCGTGTGATCATGACTTCTTTCCCACCAAAACTGCAGTGGAACCCTCCGACGTTAGAACAAGTATCCAATGACATGGTTGATCAATACTTTTCTCCCCTCGGTGAAGTTGAGCATGATCTACATCTTCCAACAAAGCAGCGAGAAGCATTTATGTAGTCTGCTGCACGAGTTGTTTATAATTCTTAAAGGCTTTTGAAAGGAGAACTCTGTGGATAGGAATTGCTCATCATTTTGGGGAAGTTATTTTAATTGCATGATATAGAATAGGTTAGCTTTTATCCTGCAATACGATGTGCTTAGGGTTTATGGGTGTTCATTACAAAAAACAAATTTGAACGCATTGGTGATAGATATGGTGCGGTGCAGCCAACTGATAAGAGGAGAGGATAATAACTCCCGAGTCTCTTCTGATAATCCCTCCATCTTGATAGATCTCAAATATCCGCTACGCCCGTCATGTCGATTACCGTTACACTCGAGATCTTCTCATGTTCACAGGTCCCACTGGAATTTTCTACTACTCTACTTCCGTGCGAGACCCTGATTTGATTTTCTGTTTTCTCGTATAAACATTCTCCGAATTTAATCGAAAGTGGTATTACGACTCGTAGGCAAAGCCCGTTTAGCTCTGTCATGTGTTTCTTTTACTTCCGCGATTTGTTCCTGTATAATAAGACACAAAATGTTGAGCAATATTTCTTCTATCTTGGATGACAGGTGCCCCACAGAAAGAACTAGTTTCCTTTTCTCTTTTCTTTTTTTCCTTTTTGGAGAGAATGAAAAAAAATATATACCATGATAGACAACTGTACAACCAAACGTTAGAACAAAGTTGCAAAAAAAAGAAAGTAACCGTAAAACAAGAAAAACGAAAGCCTAGGAACAAAACACTACTAAGGCAGAGAGGACAAAAGCTCTCATCAGGAAGTGTCTCAGGGTATACATCTACAACCTAATCCTGCCTTACACTGCGACTTGAATTCAAAACAAAAGAGGTTATTGCTGAGGATAGATCCAAAACACTAGTTGTCCCTTGGATGATGTGCAAAGAATGTACTTCTTGGCTGCAATTAGTTATGTTGCACAAAAGATGAGTATGCCAATTTCTGCCTTCATTAGTTTGCATCTGCTCGAGCAATTCGGAATGAACAACAAGAATGGTGATATGTAAGCAAATATGTTGCAATAACCAATCAGTAGCTAGTAATAATGCAACAGCTGTAGCACTAAGTTCATCAGCTGAGGAGATAATATTAGCATATGTCACAGTTGGAACCCAGCTTGAGTTAGATCGAACCATACCAAAACCAAACTGCAAGTAACTAGTAGACTCACTCTGGGTAGGCTTTGCAATATAAAAAGCACAGAATACAACAATCGCTGGAAAACAACACTCACAAGTATCTGCGACCAGTACAGGAATCAAAGGGTAGTAGAAATGCTCAAATTGTGTTGTACTTTTCCAATTTCCAGGAGGATATTTATTCCTAATTTTCTGAACGCATTGTTGGAACCAAGGAGTGCTGCTAACTTGAAAAGTCAGACTCCGAATTTGATTCAAAATACTTGACTATGAAAACTCGGTACTATTGAATATAAGGGTATCTCTTCTGCACCAAAAAACCCAAAGGAAAATAACAACACGTATTAGATAGAACATATCAACAATTGGCTTACTAAAATGATTCACTAGCCAAAGGTGGACCGAAAGCGAGGTAGGAACCTGCTCGAAATAACATTGCCTAAGTGCTTGGGTGCGGTAACACTCGAGAAAGAGATACTGTTGTGTTTCAGGAAACTGCAAGCACAATGGGCAAGATTCAGTTATTGAGCATTTCCTTTTAACTAAGGCCAAGGAGACCGCAAGATTCAGAGACCTGGTTTCCTGTATTTGAGTTGGATTACGACAGGTTCCTTTGTAATTTGTTTTTTTTTGTTACCTTAGCCTGCCATCTTATAAGTCAAAAGCTATTTATGGCTTATGAACAAAAAACCAAAAACTATTTCGGTCAAATGGGTTTGGGCCAAATGGACGACATACCTATTTAGACCCGCTTATTTGTGCGTTAACTAGGTCAATCATTAAATGTACTCGTTTAACCTATTATCTCAACATCGACCTATTTACACATAATTGACCCAATTTCTGGCCCGACCCACTTTGACCAACCTTGAACTCAAACTGGTCTATTGACATTTTAGCTTTTGTGTTTAACAATTTTCTTGCAATTGATTATAATATTGTCCTAGTGATTCTAGAGCTTTTATAACAAGCTATGCACGTCATCTTGGGTGATTAACTTTTCAAAACATTGAAAGCTAAGCATGGACATAATATTAAGACACAAAACGACAGAAGTTCAAAATCTCAAATGTTAAGAAAGCAAATAACTTAAGTTTGATGAATATTGAGGTATTAGGTTTCAATATGAAGCAAAAGTTTTTAAAAATGCGGCTAAGTATGCTCAAGCAAAATACAATTGGTTAAGTATACTCAGACAAACACATTCCAAGCAAATTCTTTTTTCTGAAACGAACGAGTGTGAAAGGTGTACAATGTGACCCCTTGTAATTGGAACCTCTAAAGCCCAGTGATTTTTAACAACCTCTTGTTACTAAAGAGTGCAATACCAGCAAAAAATCATTTCTAATGACAATGTGGGAGTTACGTTCATTCATCTTTTCGTAATGAATCTTGTATTGGTAAATTTGCTAGTGACTTATAAACCTAGATTGTGTTTGTAACTTCTGCACCCTTTGAGTTTGGAAGCCTAGCCACTTAATCTCAAGCAGAAGAGAAGAGAAAATTTGATTACAAGACTGACTTGGACCACACGAGGAAATGATACATGCATTACATTTCATATTGGACATATAACTAGTAGTCAAACACTATACCCACTCCACATCTGGGAAGCATCATGACGGTAAGAAGGTCTAGATTTCCCGTAAAAAAATATAAGTAAGAGCGAAGACCCATTTGTATGGCTATTGGTTCAGTCAATGTTTATTGGATTCAAAATTGAGGAAGAGGAGAACTGGCGACAACAGTGGTGGAGGGTGGAGTGTCTGTCTTTGGTGGGTTGAGATGGCGACTGCATTAGATGAGGATCTGGCTAAAGTGACTCGGTGGTTGCAGCAACGACGACAAGTAGTGAGAGTGGCAGCAAGAAGGGGGGAGCCTGAGCGAGTTGCAGCAAAGGCAGAGAGTGGGCAAGCGACAGTGACAACAATGGTTACGGAGCAGTAGTGACTGCATGTAAGGGATGGTGGCAGAGATCAAGCTACAACGAACGCGGTTTGTCCGTTGTGGGTCGGTGGAGTTGGCGATGACATTAAGTGAGGGAGTGGTGAGGAGTGATGGTGGTGATGACGGGGATTCAATGACTGCAATGGCGGGATTGGTGGTTTTCATGGAAGGGAGAGAAGAAATGATAGAGACTAAGGTTACAAGAGAGTGAGTTTTGAGAAGTCAATGAGCCAAACATTTTGGCATGAGTAAATGGACACCCATTTAGATCTAGTCAATAAATGAGTGCTTTCGGGTGACTTTTTAAGTAGGTTAATTTGAGCGAGTAAATGGTTCGGATTATAATTGCCACCACCAACTATGATGTCATCGTTCAACAGTGGTTGAACCAATATCCCTTGATCCATGTAATCCTAGACGAGTGTTCTGTTTTGAACCAAAACCTGTCGACTACATGGCTATCGCAGTCTGGTGTGTGTTTGGTTCACGAAGGAATGATGGGAAGCAACAGTATGGCGTGCCACCAGGGTGGGTATGGTAGTGCATCCAAGCTGGTTATTCTCTAGCCAACCGTATAGCCAATCCCGCACCAACAGCCATCTGGACCTCCATAAACAGGTGGTCTAACAACTCATTTATGTAGTCCCTGAAGATGGGAGAAAATGGCAGTACCTGAAGGACAATATTGCTCCTCATGTTTGTGGGGGAACACTTCTGCCCACTCTGGTTCAGATGAGGAGTCAGATGGTCATGAGGATCTAGATATCAAAGTAACTCTTATGTAGACAGATTAAAGAGCAAGACAGGGACGATAGCGACGTAACACATTACACGATACACGTATAAAACTATCAATAACAAGCCTATGTACCCAACAACCACAAAATATGAGCCGAATAATTTAGACCTTCAAGTAGACAAACAAAATGCGACCAGAAAGCCCTTCAAATACTTGCCAATCATACTCAACACTACATCAGCAGTAGACTCCCCATTAACCAATCCCCACAGTACCTAAAACCCAGGATCTGCATACAAAAACACAGGATAGGCATCTCCACCGTATGATGCCTTGAGGAATAAAATTTGAAGCTGGGCCAGACTGCTAAAGATCTATGATCTATGATCTACCCCACTAATAAAATTAGCGACCACACACTAATCGACATCCATGGAAGGAGCCTCTTTCTGGACAATCTGTCATCAGAAAAAGATTTTTGTTCAGGGTCAACAAATACAGGCTACATAAAATTGCTAAGAGCTGATAATAACGTATATCCACAACATTCTTGGGTCAATAATGCCAACTTTAGTGAAGAAATCAGACTAATGTCTGCGGGGCAACAATATAATACCGTGGCTCTTTAATTTGATCATCATGGCACCAGTGAAGTACTGAACAAAGGAAAACCAAAAGAAAAATACAAAAGAGAGCCAACAGTAAGGGAGCAAAAATCGTATATTAAAGGAACTCATTGCTTACCAAATACCAAGGTCTAGGTACATTTGTACCTCAAAATTTTTTTTTTTGGGGACAAAACAAGGTTCAGTTACTAGTAAGATACGAACCTCATTGGGAAAAGAAAGCCCCCGCCCCCTACAAGATCCCTTCACTTGAGCATAAGAATTCAGTTCAAAGGAAATAATTGAAGTCTTTCACTTTATTACTTTGTTATACAAGACAGGAGCCAAAAGGAACTCGCAAGCATAGCGAACTATACGCAGAAAACTGAAGAACACCATATTATCGACTTCTTAGTTACAAACTGTACCTGTGATATGTATTCTTTAACTCCTTTACTGATTGTGTTGTCTAAAGCTCTCTCAGCAAGCTCATAAATCAAAGTATTGCCTTCAGGGCCGCTTACTTTGTCCTTTTGCAAGTATCTACAAACAATACATATCTATGAATAACAAAGTAGGTATCATCTTGTATAATAATAACATTCCCATCAAAAAGAATTATCACCGTTGCTGGACAAGTGCTTCCAATGCCTGCTTGATGCTCCCAAGGGCTGGATGGTTTTCATTGCTTTCAAACAATCCCAAACGCCTCAAATGGTGCCACAAGTTTTCTGCGATGCATTAACAACAAAGAAGAGGCTTTCTATCATGAGTTAGTGACATGTACTATGCTCAGGAAAATGGGCCCAAAAAAATTCCGGCAAGGATCTTAAGCCAAAAAACATAATCAGGTTCTCACTTACGAAGCAACCTATATGGGGAAAGTAAGGGTTCAGAAACTCGATGGTCGTGTCCAATTTGTTAATGGTCTAACCAGGCATTCAATTATGCTGAAAACAGAGCTCGCATTCCAGGCCCCAAACTTCTACAATCTCTATGTTCTGGTATTACAAAACTTAAATGCTTGCATAATATGTAACTGAACAGGATAATCAGGAAACATACCTTCAGCAATCTTGCCCCCGGCAAGATGTACAATACTAATAACAGCAAAAGTAAAACCATTGAGATGCGATGCATTTACATTCTCGACGTATTTTGTGTGAACATTAGCAGGTAGCTGACTGATGATTACATATGACTTTGCATCTGCAACATCTGAAGAAAGTGTGGAAACCATAATTAGAACCAAGATCCAAGAGAAAACAAATTGGAAGTAAATGGTAGCATGTCCTTGTACTCGCTATATGAGAAACGGTTGATCAAATATGCAAGACAACTAATACGTCAAATAAACCCATAAATAATTAGTTTGGTGGTTATCATATGTATTTGTAAGCCATGTTTTGTTAGCGCTGCAACTTCTAGAAGGGAATTTTATTATCAATCAAACTAGGTGAAGTGTACAATTGTAGTCCACCAGGACTTTTGATTTTTAAGGTGTTTTTTCTACTCATAACACTGTAAGAAAATATTGAATTTTTTCTGTTCAATTCGATGAGTAGGAGTGGAATGTGGTGACAAACGTCCCAAATGTTTCAGGGAGTAAGAACTTCAAACTGCAAGGAGGTGATCATGAAGGTAGCTCACTGATTGATAGGCAAATACGATTGGAGAAGAATTCTACTTACGCTATACTTCATCATTTTCACATGTTTACAAATAATAATAGATTCTCACTCTGTTGCGTAGACCGGCCCTGATTCGTTGATAAAGGGCGAGATCTTTGAAGCTCCCTCATTTCATAGCCAAAGATGCTTGCAAGCTTTGATCTGGCCTCGTTGATCACAAAAGCAGGAAGAGACCTCTGACGATAGTTTTTGGTAACCAATTGCGTGAGCTCATCCCTCTTGATTGGGCATCCAGCATTCTGGTGGTTTCTGAAGAGAACACAGCGGATCACTTCTGCGATAAGCTTATCCTTTTCCTGTAGCCAAAAAGGTTTACAGATGAGACCAGATCTACCTTTCTTGAGTATCCAACCCATATCTGAGCACAAAAGAGAACAATGGGCAGAGCGTGCACCTCTTCAGAAATATCAAACTGAGAGAAATTTTCAGCAGTAGTTGCCATCCTGAAGCAAAACCATAATGTCATTAAATTGTATCTATCATAACACTAAATCATATATACTTCTTGTGGGCATTTAAAATATAACATGATACAAAAACTGAAACATGTATCCTTACGTCTCGTATAGAACGCTTAGCTCAACTTGGTTGTGATCCAAGGGGAAAACATCAAGCACTAAAGCATATAGTTCTTGTTTTTACAAAAGATTTCACCAGCTAATGGAGAAGCAATTCCGCATATGAATGCGCAAACTAACAGCTAATTTATTGGCTAGGTAGCACAGACAATGCGTCCGCTACCGACACCGACCGGGACACCGGACACCAAAATTTCCACAAAAAAAAAAAGATTTTGGACACCACAGGATACCGCTGAATTTTATAGTATATATCTTTAATATACGTGAATATAGACCATATATATAATAAAATAAATATCAATTGGAGCAGCTGAATTTCATTCAAAATGGAAAAAAAAGAAAGACAGTGACATGAAAAAATCTCAACAATAACAAGAAACGAGGTCAGTAACAAGAAAGCAGATGGATGTCTCAACATTACCAAGATTAGAGTCTCAACATTGATAAGAAAGAAGGATAAAAGACATGGGACCAAAAGCATGAAGTAGAGGCCTTATATAGTCAGATGGGTATGTAAATGAGATCGGAGATGTGGACTTATCTTCCTCTGGGCTGATAAGATTGGATGCTTTCAGTAGCAGAAAAGAAGGAAAGAGGAAGAGATGAGATAGAAAGAAGAAGGCTACCTTTTCCTGGGTCAATCTGATTAGGGTTTGGCTAGAAAGTTCATTTTAAAAAAGAAAAACCCCAAATTTGTCAACCATTACATGCCGACCTTGAAATAAGTTTAAATATTGTATTTTGGCTCCATACGTGTGGACACCTTCAAGAGATGCCCGACACTTCTTCAAGAGGTGTCCGACACTTTATGCATCAAAACTATACAAAGGCAGTCTTCTTTTTTGAGTCCTAATGTTTGTCTGTGGGTCGGATTTCTTTCTAGTAAGAATAAGAACACATCAATTTTGGCGCAAAAAATGAAACAACTATCAAAACTCAAGTTCTAAATCAAAGGACCGCATAAAACTTAAGTCACTCCTTAAACTCAGTTCCCATAGCAAAGTCCTAGCACTAGCACTCAAAGAGCTGAAAAAATTTGAAGGACACTGCAAGAAAAGTTCTTTTTTGCAAGAAACATGATGAAATCTAAAACCCTAACTCAAAAGGTTCTCAACCTAAACGTTTTCTCATGCAACTCTACAAAATTCCATGACCAAGAACTTGAAATCACAAATTTAACATGTCAATCTTAGAAACCTAACTCGAACAATCTCACCCAATATACTTTCATTCTTAGAAAAACAAGAAACTTCACTCAAAACCTTCAATCGCAATTTAATATACTGAATTCTGATGTGATAACCCCCAAGACAATCACCCAAACAGCTTCGTGTTTCACTCGATAACAAAAAAGACGGCAATATCTCATATATTTTGAATAAAAAAAACAAAAAACTAAATAAAAACCCAGAATAGCTAATCAGAATGCTGCAATCTAAAAACGCCAGCTTAAATCAATCCAATATGTTAATTTGGAGGGCATTATAGACGTAATTAACCTTGTAACGGAAAAGATTAAGCAGCGGTCATCACGGTGTAACATCAGACACACCAGGAGGTCAATGTCATTTTATTATTTTTTACACTACGGCCAGACTCCATATTAGAGACTATTACCTTATTCCAAGAATTACACTTTTCTTTAAATTATATTAGCGGTTAAGGTTTACCGCCTTCGCAATTTTGCTGTAATTCTTAGAAGCATGTTAAGGTATAGTTGTTATATTTCGTTTATTGTCTTTATTCTACATTTCGTGATATAAGCAAACCAGTATACTCACTTCTTTGGAGCAATATATAAACGTAATGTGGATTTACTGTAGTCATTATGTATTCATTACAAGTATTCTTTGAACCAAACTTTCAAATGTAATAAATGATAATAATTTCCATAAATTCTCCTGCGACGAATGAAATATTGCGATTATGATTACTATTACTATTACAATAACGTTTAGCAAACCAAACGGACCCTTAGATTGCATGCTAACTCTTAACAGATGAGAAATGAGAGTATGCCTATCTACCTATCTCACTATCTTAAAAGACTAAACAATTCCTGGACATTCCAAAAGTATTATCACTGAGAAATCAAAGAAATGCCAAACAGACCAAGGGAAGGGGCACCAGCATAACCGAACCGCTGCCAATGTGGTTGAGTAGTTCAAACAGTTTTTTTGCGCCATTCTTCAGCATCAAACGAAGGTCCATCACCCAGGAGCGTTATTTACCTCCCTGGCTCCCTCCCTCCTCCCCACTCTCTCTCAATTTCACCCAACTTCGATTAACATACTACCATTTTCGAAGGTCGCCCAGTCCCTAACAACGCTAACGTAGTTCAAACGCAAAATACCTTCCCGAACCGAATACGAACAGAAACATCACGGACCGAGTATCTGCGGATCCGTCAACTTCAAGTATGATCAAGTTTTGCAATCGCTACCGCACCAAATTGGGTTTCCCCTTGATTTCTACCTCTCAAGTTTTCTATTTTATCTTACATTTGTGAGTTAATTAAAGAGACCGCACCACATGCTTGATTATTTTCTCTAAACGTCGCCTCAAATGAAAAAAGCCCTGGGTTCTATTTTTATGAGTTGTTACACGTACATAAGCATAACAAAAATTTTCAGGGACGTTACTCGTTAGCTAGAATCAAGCAATCACACAATCAACCCTAGGTTCGTGTTTCTGAATGAGGGGAAACTCATGAGGGTTAGAATGCACGAGATCATGTTAAGCAAATCAAATTCTAATCACAGCAAAGGGAAGAGAAACTAGAGATGGGAGTGAGGGGGAGTTTACTTACAAATCACGAACCAGCAGAGGTGATGAAATGCAACTGTTAGCCTTCGATGTTGATTCAGGTGATAGACAAATCAAAGAGAGGGTAAAGAAGAGTGGGTGAGAGAGAGAGATTGAGAGGACTGGAGATACATTAGACAAAGTAAAGGCAATCAAAGAGTTAGGCGCCAAGACGGGGCTTGTAGAAGTAATTTTTCAAGGCCGCTGGAGGCTGCTACATACCACTTTGAGAATGTTTATACTATCACAAAAAAATTAAGGACATTTTACTTTGTTATTCTCACATGCCTATCTGTTGAAACGGTTAAGGACTAACGCGTTTTATTTAGTAAATTAACTAAAAAGTACTCATC
Source organism: Escallonia rubra (assembly GCA_033065855.1). Lineage (NCBI taxonomy): Eukaryota > Viridiplantae > Streptophyta > Magnoliopsida > Escalloniales > Escalloniaceae > Escallonia > Escallonia rubra. The sequence goes on from JAVXUO010000656.1 coordinate 10,916, forward strand.
AATTTAAAAGAGCCGAAGTGTTAGTATCCTAAAAGGTGATTTTGATGGGGTACACATCGGCCATCAGCTAAGTTTTGAGTTTGTTCACTCGTAGAAGAAGTTATGTATTTGCTAACATTGATTGCCCGAACCAGATGTATGTAAACTGAAAACAAAGAGAAAGCAAAGAGACGTATTTTTGGTGTTTGAAAAAGTTTTGAACTAGGTCTTCTTTTATAGCTGCAGAGGAGGATTAAACTCCAAGGTCAACTCTAAAATCACATTAAGGATGTGATTAATAGAAGAATAAGGGGAATTGATTTTATAAAGGAAAGATAATCTCATTTAGAGCCAAGAATATTGAAATTTTCTAATTGTAAAAAATATCGTACCAAAATTAATGTTATGAACCGCACCACATCACATAAGTTCTTTAAAGAAACTTTGAAACAACACTTTCTTGTTTTGAAAAGATAACATAGAAGACTAACATTTAGTAACGTAGTGTTGGTTTGAGATAACATTTAGTAACGTAGGCTACATACCACCACCCATTTCCAATCAATCTAACTTGTATACATGCCTATTTCTCATTAACGCAAGCATGCGGTTTCAACTATGTACCTGATGCCACATCCTCTAGCAAACTCATAAAAAGCAACAACCTCCACCCACCATATTATTGACCTCATCTGTGTAATTTAACAACATATATATATATCATATATATATATATATATATATATATATATATATATATAAAGTTTAGCACTACTTACAGGTGCTGCACTATTGAGCAACTTTGTGACTTGTTAGTACCCACTGAACCTAGTTCTTAGGATCTCCAGTCATATAGGTTGGGTTGCGATCACGTGTCGCTCACTCAATATGTGGCATAAGTGTCATCCCTCTCTATGTCTCTTCAGCAACCTTTTTGGTTAGTCCTTTTGTAACCGGGTTTGTCACATTCTTCTCTGACCTCACATAATCGATGATATGACCACATTGTTGATCTCAGTTGAATATGTCTCTATTTGCCAATGTACACGTTATTCTTTGCTTGAGCTATGGCCGAAAGACAATCGCATTGTAAAGAGACTGATGCAACTGGCTTTTCCCACGTACATTTGTCAAGAGATTCCTGAGCCTCTCTACCTCTGTACCTGCCAATTCTAAAGCAACAAACTCAGATTCTATAGTTTATCTATCATTGCATGTTTGTTTAACATATATTTTCATAAAATGGCACCTCTACTTATTATAAAAACATAACCACTAGCAGATTTGTCTCATTATCGTTAGAGACCTAATTGGCATCACAATATCCTTATAGGAGAGCGGGGCTTCCAGAAAAGTGTAGCCTTAGATCTATAATACATGTCAGACACCTCATCAAGCAAGAAAGAGCTTCCCAGTAATTTGGTGAATGATTGTGTCTGTATCTGCTAAGTCTACTAACATCGATCATAAGCAATGTCGAGAGCATACTCATATTGAGCCACACCAGAGCTTTTATTTTTCTTCAAATGCACAATGAAATCATATGGTGTTCTCTAAGGCACCACATCAACATGACTAAATTTCCTCAATGTTTTTTCAACAATGTGTGATTGAGAAAGAATTAAACCATCATATCCATGAGTAAATTTTATACCAAACATTACATCATCTTTTTCAGGATTTTTCTATCAAATTCAGATAACTAGAATCTTTTGGTAGTTTTAACAATTGACTGATATGTACCAAGTACAAGCATGTCATACATATAAGCATATCCAAGCCACCATTGAATCCACTGTATACACAATTTCTACATTCATAAACACCAAAACCGTAGAAAACCTCGTTTTTGTACCTTAAGTTATTACGTATTAATTATTGGATTAATTATTATTATTATTTAGGTTTTTATTGCTATTATTGGTCTAGATTTAGTAATAAATAATGGTTTTCTTAATTAAGTAAGTCCAGCCCAATAAATAATCTAGTTCAGTCCAGTTAGAGTCCAGTGTCCAGTCCACTTAGAGTCTAGAGTTCAATCCAGTAAGTAATCCATTCCACTGGGTTATGCAATCGAATTAGTTGAGTTTAATTCAGGTTAAGGTTTATATAGGACGTGAAGATTTTTGCTTCATTTGTGAATGGTTATGAGTGGATTTCCGAAATCTATACCATTTGTTTTGAGGGTATTGTATCCGAATTCGGAATTTTTATCCCCCTAGACTTGGTCTACAATCGGATCACATAAGGGGATAAAACTGACTCGTTGTCAAATTTTAACATAGAGATTAACTGGCAGGTAAGGGGCTTTTTAGACTTTTTAAGAATTTATCTCGGTTATTATCATATAGGAAAGATATACACGACCAATATGGTCTATTTTATCATGTTAAAAGCCATACCTCTATAAGTACAACCTCGCACAATGAAAAAAGGGGACTAACTCTGGAGAAATGTGTGTGTGTGTGTGTGTGTGTGTGAGAGAGAGAGAGAGAGAGAGAGTACCATTTCCACATCATTTTTCACCCCATTTCTAGCCCAATTCCGGTCCACAATCCCTTAACCAGTCCCGGTGCATCGTGGAATCACCCCAGGCTCCTATTGAGCATTCCAGGCGATCTACGTTTCGAGATATCATTTCTTCTCGACTTTTTTTATTTCATTTTTAGGGTTTTGTAGTCTAGAGTAGCAGTCTTAGACTCATTTCCCATTCCCCATAATCAGATCTCGATCTAAGAAGATAAAATACAACTATTGAGATTAAAATCATGACGAGAATAGAAATATGATAGTACTAAAACTCTATTGAAATTAGGACTCGGTTAAATAGATATATGATAGTACTAAAACTCTATTGAAATTAGGACTTGGTTAGAATTATGAGACAACTAGAAGTGTTAGTCGAATAGAATTATAAATATACTCAACTAGAAGAAGTTGAGTTCATTTGAAGTCTCTAGGAAGTAAGACCAGATTTACGTCACCTCCCCGAAGGTCGGTCAGAACTACACAGTTTTGATCCTGGTTAGACCGACCATGTACTTAGGCCACTCGACCCCTGTTGTCAGTTGAAAACTAGACTTAGGATTAATTTAGTTTTTTTTTATGCACATATCATCATCTATCATTTTTGGGATATAAATGAAAAATCATGAAAATATAGTAGAGATCATTAGGGAACAACAGAGTGCCCGTTGTATATCAAAACCGTAACCTCTGATCTCGTATGGTTAAATGCCTAAGTGAGTAGATATAGGGTTACATAAGGGCTTGTCTTATTTTTCCTTCCATTAATAAAATGCTAATGTTTAAACAAGATGGCGACTCGATTTAGAGCTTTCCGGGTCTAAAATTTTTAAGGCAGTTCGACACAGTAATGACTCTATTGGCGACTAACTAAGAGGACTAGACTTGAACTACTTTTGTGATTTTTTACTTTTATATTGTTTTCTTGTATGATGTTTATATTTTTTTTGATTTGGCTATTTATGACTCACACATGCACATGACTGTCCCAGCCAAACCAATCGAGAGCCACGGTTGAAACCCTTGAGCTTCTTAGGTGTGAGGCAATTTTTGATTGTACTCTCATCTCCAAGACCTAGGTTCAAGAGCCTCATGGTATCTCGGTATATTACACAATTTGTACACGTACTGGTGACCACCCCTTATTAACTGTAGGAGTTATGGGTGAGAGGCATATTGTAGAAATTGAGCCGATGGAGTGACCTAAACCTATATATGTAAGTAACCACACACGCAGACCATTTATGAGGGTTTACCATTAATAGCCTACTGCTAGTGATATGGTGTATCAGATGGGAAATTGGCCGACATCCATAGCAAAAAGACCATAAAAAAGGTGCCACAATCATCCGGCCGGTAAACACTCTAGATTTACCAAACAATGTATCGGTGACCATCTTAAAGGTGATCCTACCAGCCGGTTTAGTCTTCCTTGGCTAAGCAAAAACGCAGGCCACTAATCAACCTGCTGGTAAAACCTAATAAGTATTACTGAACAGTTAATCCGAAACCATGTTTTCGAGTTTATCAAACCGGTCGATAAGATGTCTCTCACAGTAAAAAAATAGGTCATAGATCAACCGGCCAGTAAATCCGTAAGTCTTATCGTACGTTTATCCACGACTCTATTTTAGTTGTGATCAAACCGACCGGTTTAATATGTTAAGGTCTTTTATATATATATATAAAATTTTGCACTTCATTCATACACAGTTAAGGGTAAAAAAAAACTTTGGTACCAGGATGAATCTGAAAAATTCTCATGCATCCTAAAGGACGAATCGTACCCTCATATCAAGGACCTTATCTGAATCCTTAGATACATTCAAAAGGACTCCCAAAAAGGTTTCATTGCCCTAGAAATAAACATGCAAAGACGGCTATGGAGTTAGAATTACACAAGAAGAACCTCGCCAAATAAAGGAATGAGGAGAAGGAAGAGAGAAACAAAAGGGATCCCAAGAACGGAGTAGACTGGTGATGTGAGTCAGATGAAGAAGAGAAAGTCGAGGTGCCATAATGGAAGGGAAGTTGGCATCTTTGGAATCACCACTCTCTCGAATGAGGAAAATGGATGACCCGATGGACTTGAGTGCCTTCACTGTATGCCCGGATGACAAGCTGTCCCCAAAATTCGAGATGTCGGACATGGATAAATTTGATGGAACTTCAGACTTGAAGATGCACATTATGATCTACATGCACGCATTAGCTCCTCATGGAGTTGATCATAATCAGTTAGTCCAGCTATTCTACCGTACATTAAGAGGGACTGTTGCTTCATGGTTTCTTACTCTCGAAGACTAAACGGGTCTAGACTTGTGAAGATAAGGTGCGTGAGTTTGTTAACCAGTATCGATACATTGCTAATCTCGACATCACCCACCAGGACTTAAAAACCATTAAACAAGAGTCAGAGGAGTAATCTCGACATCACCCACGAGGAATTAGAAACTACTAAGCAAGAGTCGAAGAAGTCAGTGCCTGCACTTATTATGCACCTGCACTTATTATGCATTGGAGGAATAAGGTAGCCCAGATCGTTAGCTGCCCCTCTAAAAAGGAACAAGTTAACATGGTCAGGAACAAATCTTCTTCCAGGTTACCATGAGTATATTTTCGGACACTAAGACACCATATCTAAAGAAATGATGGGTTCTCTCACTCAAGGACGTCAACAAGGGATCAATAACCAAATAAGGGAGGCCACAAGAGTACAAGACTGGTCCTAGGAATCCTAACGCTCAGTCAAAGGCATTCATAGATAGCAATGTCATTGCGGTTAAATCTCTCAAGGAGTGGCTTCATGGGAGCCAACCATTGCCAGGAGAAAATTCTCCAATCTTCATGCTCATGTGGCCAAAGTATTTGATCAGTTGCTCTGGAGGGTATGATTGCAAGCTACCGCCTACTCGTACTCCATCTATTATACTAGAAGGGTATGATGTTCATGTTTGATGTGAACATTACGAAGGATCCGGACACCATACAGAGAGGTGTATTACCTTAAGGCACGCTATACAGATGCTCATTGATAGGGGGAGACAGACCCCCATGCCTGACCCAATACAAAGAAAGAGTCTCCGCCAGTGCACCAAGTGAAGTTAATTGAGACATATCTTTAGGCATTTGATCCTTCCATACCCAAAGAGGAGGAGGATGTTGCGGATCTAGTTGGCCAGACTGCCCCAACTCAAGGAAGATCTGTTCGCTGTCAGATTGATTATCGAAGACTATCTCGATGTGCCAAGTTCAAGCCAGAATCTTTTTCCCATCCCTATTTTAGATAATTGTTTTAGTACATTTCTTGTATTATTAGACTAATTCTCCACAACTTTTCTTCTGATTTTTAATACAGTTCTTGACTCTGCTTCCTCTTTGATTGCATATTTTAAAGTTTTGATAAATTGATCAATACAGTTAATAACAACTCAAGAGAATTGGACTTAGAAAGAAAGAAAAAAGGAAAAAAGCTGAAGACTATGGACGCGTCTTCCAGAAAACAAGCATGGCCAGGGATAGAAGCCTTCCGTTGGCCACCAAATATTATCTCTATTACCTTATGCTTAATTTTCTTTCCATTTTATAGCCTGTTGAGCTTGAAAGTCTAACATTCTTTTTGAAAGCCTACAATCCTAACCTTGGGGTAGGTAGTTTCCTTGTGTGCGCCTAATAGATCAGACTCATGACCCTAACATGGATGGTATTTGCCTAACATAAAAGGTCGTTTTTCTTAGGGACCAAACTTGTGATGAATCAATGCTTGATGATTATTTATTACAAAGAACGAAAAAGAGGTGTAACAGAGAGAGACAGAGAGAATTCTTGAAGACATTAAAAAATGATTTTGCCAAGATTTGAAGCCTCGGTTGAAATTGTTAGAATATTCAAAGGTTGAACTAGGTCAAACTTGATTCTCCCAATAGGAATATGTAGGCAGCTTAGTGATGTCTAAGATTGGTCTCTATAGGCACACACTAGGGGATTTAGTATTAGTTTTAAGTTTTGTGCACTATCATTCATTTTGTTTTTAAACCCATATCATACCTTATATGATATCTCGCATGTAAAGCCCTTCTTGAGGTTATGATTGTCTAAGGAAGTCAGGTGCTCTTTTACATTTTGATGGGGTTGAGAAAATAATAATGAAAAAAAGGGAGAAGAAGAGAATTCTTTTTAAGTCTAATTAGTAATCAAGGACAAACTTTATTTCTGATTATATTATCACTGTCCCTTTTTCTTTTCATGGTCGAAAGGAATATATCTTTTTGGTCCCAAGGAACATTGACCCAAACTATTTTAATAAGGTCCCCAAGAGCACGACTATTTGGATACGGATACTTTCCTTTCTGAGTTCTTGTCATAAATCCTCTATCGGTCATTTAGCTTTATCCTCATTCGATTCTCCAGCCTATATCACCACTTTTAGCGACAGACAAAATTACGTCGCTAAAAGTCCGTTGCTTAAAGTTAAGACTTTTAGCGATGGATACTTCAGCAACGGCATCTTCCGTCGCTAAAGGTCAGTTTTAGCGACGGAATGTTTAGCGACATAATCAATCCGTCACTAAAAAGTTTCTACAAAATTCTAAAAACGTGGCCAAAAATAGGAAATCTTCAAAAATCTTTTAGCGACGGATATACTGTCGGTAAAATTTCGTCGGTAAAGGTTTTTATTGACAGTTTGTACCGTTGGTAAAAGTTTTTTGTGACGGATTTGTACCGACGGTTGCTTCCGTCACTGAAACGGACTTTTAGCGACGGATTTGTCTCCGTCTCTAAAAGTCCGTTGCTAAATAGCCTTTTTATTGTGGTGTTACGTGGTCTGGGAGTAATGATTTTGGCCAAGAAAATTGTTTGATTTAGATTTCAATTTAGTGGAATTTGTTATGATAAAGTGCTGCTGTTTATATTTGGTACTGTATATGGAAATTTAATGAAAATCGTTGTTATCGACCGCTCGTAGTTTTTGATGATTATGGTGGTTTATGATTTTTCTGGGTCATGCCTATCATGTGGATATAGCATTTAGATACAATATTAGCTTGTGAATCATGTACGTGTATTTACGATTGCCATTTATTTTCAGCAATGAGCTCAAAGATGGTGCGAGGCGAGGCATCTTATACAAGGAAGAGACCTATCAATGCGTTCATGAGATTTTTGTAAGTTCTTGATAAAGTTTATAAGGTGGTGTCGTTGCAAGACATGTAATTATGTTGAGTGTTTGACCTTGGTTTAGATTAATGTCTTCAGCGCCGAAACAAAGCAAGGACTGCAGCAATCCCACTCTATTTGATACATGACGATGAGAGAGGTGATTGAAACTGTTTGAGCACTTTCTAGCTCACTTATTTGGTAACCACTCTATAGACCAGCTAAAATGAATGTCTTTATTTTAAGTTTCACAGCTTGCCTCGCAAATGTGGAAGGACCTAAGTGAGGAAGACAAATTACCGTATGTCCTCGAAAGCCAATAAAGTCATGGAAGAGTACAACGCAACTTCGAAGAAAGACAGAGAAAAGGAAAAAAGATAAGGCAAATATTCTTTTCATACCAGTTTATTGTTATGCATGAATAGTTTTGTTGTAAAGACACCAAACTAGTAATCGCAAGGTTGGCTCATAATATATAAGGCATGTATGGTTGGATTGTTGTATAGTTTTGACCACAAAATAAGTATGCGAAAGCTGAAAATTGGGATGATATGTACCCTAAAATGAAGGACATAAGAACATTTTTAATAAGCTAATCTTTTAGAACAATACTTGAACATTGAGGACATACACATCTCATCTAGCATCTATCGTTCCACATCACAATCACGCACACAAGTTCACCTTCATATACTTTATCTACTCAGTGATCTACAAAGGAGTTACCCTTGAGTAAAGTATCTTTAGTAGCATGCTTTTGTATTCTAAGTATCTTCAGTCCATAATGAGTCGATGAAGAGGGTGGGAACAGAGTAATAGTTACTAACAGCGGATTCCAGTCCTAGTGACTTTCAAATGCTTGAAAATGCAAAAACTCTTTGCTTCCGAACTGTTATTCTTGTTTGCCAAAAAAGAAAAAGGTTATGCAAGTTGTATAACCATGGCCAAGGAAACTAATAATGTGCAATATACCTAATAGCTCGTACACATTGTCAATTGTAGTGACTAATCATCTAATCATATACAATTATAGGAAAGTTCAATGACAAATAAGAGCCTTAATTGTTAGTTTTTAGACGAAGTTCATACATTAGAAATGAGAGGGGAAACAATATAAGGCTTTTTATTGCTAATAATAACATCTTTTAGGGCGGGTGTATGGCCATATCTAGCTCTGTCATTTTTTCCTAATGTTCAGGATAGTTGCCATGAAGGCTAATGGAATGTCACCATGATAGCTGGGACTTATGTGATTGAGTGGCTAAATAGTCTGAATAAGCTCAACAAGGGTTCTCTTTTTCAATGTTTGGTCCCTCGATAAATGAAGCTGAGGAGATTCCAATGGTAGCATTATAAGGTCTTAATCAAGTACAAATTACTATAAACGAAAAAAGTGCAAGACACACATTAAGTTAAATCTAGGAGATGTATGCTCTACTTCCATTATTTAAGCAGAAATTTGCGCTATAACATGCTATAAACAGCTAGATGCTAAATGAGTTGTTTGTCAAGAAGACGTGAAGTTCCCTTTTGCACATTTTTACCCCTGAGCAGTTACAATTCTTCACTACGAACGAACTGAACCCAGAGTATCCTTTAAGCCACCTCAAACATGTCACAAGCACATTAAGCACTATACCTAGAAACCTTAGAGTATCCTAAAAGCCACCCTATGTTACATGGACTCTTCGGTTTGCATGAAGTACCCGTGTCGGACACTCGACACTTGGACATGGGTATGTGATATGTGTCCGACACATCTCATAGGATATGACATTATTAATACTATATATAATTTTTTGTTTAATTATTTATTGCTTTGACAGGAGACAAGTTGTCAATTAAAACCAAGTGCATCACACACAACACCGTTTTACCTTCGAAATAACTAAAAAGCAAGAACAAATATGAATATTTTTCCATGTCCCCTTGTCTTGCATTTTCAAAATTAGATGAGTCTGACACTTTGACACGTATCCGATCCGGACACTCATACTGAGTCCAGGTAACATAGAAGCCACCTACATGCACCAAGACAATTAACCATTAAGCTTGAACCATAGGTCAAGAGTCACCCTTAAGGAAGATAATGTGAAGTTAAGGATATGTGTTTTAGTACTTTTCAGGGTCAAGTGGTAAAGACTTTGAAAGACGTCCTGTTATGGTGAAGGTAGTCTAATATTAGATCATGGAATGCACATTTACATGCAAATCAAGAACTTATTGTTATGTGTCCCCATTTTATACCAGCTTGTAAAGATAGTCCAAGACCCATCCAAATTTAAGCTAAAAAAGAAGATTCTAAAGATACTGCATTATTGTCCAGCCTCCTTCCCTTTCACAAAACTCACCATCTCTGCTTCTTTCTAATAGTCTAGTAATAAAATGTGTTAAAGCCGACATGAGCATATGTAGAATATCCATCTTGGCCAAAGGTCACAGCTGGAAATATATATATAAACTGGCAATAATACGTGCCTTGACCAGTAGACAGAGGTGCTTTTGGTGCCTTGATGGCCATCTTTCTTTATGTATGGTTTGTTGCTCCTAATGCCAACATAATCAATTCACATTCACTTTCTTCAATTGATATAATTCGTTAGAGAAACCAAATAAACAGAAAGCATAAGCTTCTGACTCTAAAGTTTTTACCTTTTTGCTGAAATTTGGAATAACACTGAAGGATTATGTAATAATGAACACAAACTAAGCCTTAAGCATTTAATTAATTTAGCTTTAGGAAAGGATCTCCGACAAGTTCCTTGCTAATGTAAAAAACTATTGTTCTATGAGGATAAAGTTCTGTTGGAGGGAAGGAAGATGCAGCCAGTTTTGTTTGCATTATTATTGCAATGATTTCAGTTGGCGGGTGTGGACGACTGCATTTTTGCACCATTTTGTAAGGGGCCAGGCAATTGTTCACACATGTGCTTACAAATCATGATCATAGGCTACATAGAAGGACTGGCACAAGTCATAAAGGAAGCAATCAGATGTTCGATCGAGTGATCGAATACGTCATATATAAAAATGACATGGAAGAACATAATGTATGCACAGAAGAATCGTTTGATGGGGGATTCACCGTTAGCAGTCTGGTAGTTCTTTTTTTATTTTTTTATTTATGGTTCTTCCCATGTCCTGGTTGAGGCAACACAAGAGAGCCTATGAGGAGGGAAAAAGGTTGGCACAAGAGAAACAACCATTTTTTTAATCTATGGCACCGCTTGGAGATGGCGTGAGCAGGTATTGGTTTTGAAAACATGTGGGTAGCTGGTAATATGAAGTATTTCAAAAGGGCATTTTGGTGATAAAAATGTGTAGAAACACGTATAAACACATCAGACTTTTAAGGTAGAGAGATTTGGGTTTTCCTTCATTTGTGCATAAATTTGCTGCTACATTTAGATTGTGTAATTTATCCAGTAAGTTGACTTTCAAAATGTGGTTGCGGCTTGTATTACATGATATAGTATGTCATGAACGACAAGTCCCTGGTTGTTCGGTTATCTAACATCTGTCTCATCCATCACACTCTCTGATTCTCATCCCAAGACCAGGTCAGTGCACTGGTTCTTTCCTTTGCAATGCATGTTACCAAAGTGGCAGCAAGTTTTCCTACTGTTGCACGCTATGTGAAGTTGATCTGCATGTCCATTGCGTCATTTCTGCAGAAGCACAATGACTTCTCTATACACTCAGCAAGCACACATTGGAGCCTTCACTATTGTTCATTATAATTGGCTAGTGTTGTTTTACAAAGATTTTATACGGAAATGAACTGCACATGCCAGCAAGACTAACTTATTACATGCAATCTTCGTGAGTCGGTGCAGCCCAAGGATGGTTGTTGCTTTGATGGAGGCTCTAAAAGAAAAAGCCGCCAAAGCCTCCGCAATTGAGGCAATGGTTTCAATTTTTCTTCAATATGCATTGTTCGATGTTGCGAAGGAGTTTCCTATTTGGCCTTATTGAGAGATTTGACCCATACACGCGCAAGATACGTATAGGCAAGACCAAAACCGTACGTGTAAATGTCAGTGATGTTGGACTCGTATTAGGCATTCCATACAAGGGCAAATGAGTTCCAACATCCATTGACGATAATGTCTGGCATCCCATTCGAGATCATTTTTCTCGAATGAGTGTAAAGGCCTTGGCCTCGTACCTCACTAGTGTTGAAGTGGTCAATGAGGAATTTTGTTAGGCCTTCTTGCAGCTTTTGTTGAGTACATTTCTTTGTCCCATGATTGGCAAGCCATATGTTGACGTGTTTCCTGCCCTATCTGTTGCATTAACGTTTGCACAGTACAATTGGTCACAACTTGTCCTTGATAAGTTGGTCCGAGGTGTGACCAATTTCAAGCAAGGCAGGAGTAAAATTGGTATCACGTGCTGCGTTGCGTTGTTGATGGTACGCAAAAATTTGAATATGTACATTCTAATATCGAGCTATATTTATTATTGACCTGATCCCTATTGACATTTCCCATGCAATTTTCTTACTTCCATAAAGCTCCATGCGGCGTCCTCGACATTGAAGAGGTTCGAACTCCTTATATGGCAGCTTAGACACCACGCCATATAAAGAACCACATTGAATTGGAGAATCATGGAGAAAATGCAATGGATGTCTCCTTCGCCCCTGCTAGCACTTCTTTCACTATTCCGGTTTGTAGCTTAGCAACTTTATGGACTGAAGTTATTTGCTTTTGTTGGGTTTTTGTGTTCACTCTCAAATATTTGTTTTTGAATCAACTAAAATTGAGTCATTTGCAGTGGGTACGCAAGTTTGCAGAGGTTGTGCCTCACTTGCCCGAACTTGAGAAGTTCCTCCTTGCAAACAAGGGCATTGCAGCTTCTACAGAGCCACCATCACCTGAAGTTGGTCCAAAACTTCGAGCTCGGCCACTATCATCACCAACCGAGCATGAGATTCAGACTGCTTCAGTTCGTGCCACACTACTGGAAGGAGCAAGAGGGGAAAAAGGCTGACCGTTCCCAAGAATGACGGCGTCCTATACGAACTTGTATCTAAGAGCCTCATATCCTTCTCCTCCACTCCTGAAACCAAAATGTTTTCTGTGGCTGTACACTCCAAAAGTGCCAGTCCACCACTGACTCCGAGTGGTGACAACATGGAGGATTCTCCTCTGGCCAATGACCTCCTCGCACCCTTATAAAAAATGTCCTTTTAAAACCACGAGGACAAGCAGCCGTATTATTACAGAACCTGATGGGGCTGAGGCTGAACCCTTAACATCCGTCCTCGTCCAAAGATGAGGTCTTCTCCAATTAGAAGAGTCAAGTTCTCTAACACGACAAGGAGCCCTTTGTTCGTATTGTCGGTGAACAAAAGGTGACGCTCTCAAAGCTTGAAAAGGAAGCTGTGAAGAACGTCTTTCAGTCCGAAGTCCCTACGAGGTGCGGTTGGTTAAGCCTTTTGGGGTTTTTGGGTCATTTTATTTATAGAAGTTATTATTACTTTTCCTATTTTTTTCATCTGTTATCAACCGTGAGGTTGTCGTTAAGATGCCTCAAACCTTCTTGACAAAGGAGCAAATTTTCATGCTATAGGGGAAACAATGGGTCTCATTCGAGGTACGACATCTCTATATACCTTTTCCAGCGGTTTGCTTACATAATTAGAACGAAAAATAACCAACTAGCATGACCTTCCTTTTAAAAGGACATATTTTGGTAATCACAAACCAATAAGAGCCTCTGTCTTTATCTACATTAACGTAACGAGCGATTCTATTAAACTAAAGGCGTTGGCTCACAATCAATTTTAGCAGCTTCAAAGAGTGAAAAAGGAAGCCTCATTCAATTTTAGTAATTCACTGCTCGGGTCTGCTGCATATAATTCTCTTATACAAGTTGTCCAAGTAAAATGAATTAAAATGGAGCACCAGTGACTATGAGCAGCTTCATAGACTAAATGTTGTCCTCTCAATCACATTACATATTACAAAGTAAATCCTAGTACATGGCTGGCTGTGCAGCATTTTGAGTTTGCACAAGAGACTTAGTGACAGTATATAGTTGCCAGTTCTTTCAAAAAATTTGTTACTTAATCAACATATTCTGTGTAATAGAGATGTGAATTCTAGTTGAATTGAAATAACTTGCTTTGTGGGGGCATTCCAGAATTAAAGTTGCCTAATGTCCAATCAGAAAAGAAGTGAAGAAAAATGGAACCTCTCCTGCACCAATTTTAGTACTGCCAGTAGTCTCCGTGAACTTGGTACTAATATTCATACTACTTTGTGTTTTTTTTTACAAAGGGATACTTACCAAGAAGGTCCATTTATATGAGTTTTCAACAAGAGATGTAGTGTTGAAAGTGTCGTATGGAAGTCTTTACAGAGCGACTGATGGGTTTTCTTCAGCCAGTTTGACTGGTTCCGAATATTTCAACTGTGTATAGTGGATAATATAGATGAAACTGAATTGCAGCTGCTGCTGTGAATGGAGGTAATTAACCTTCAACTTCACGGAGCGAACAAGTGCTTCATGGCATATTGCAAAGTATAAAAAAAGTATCAGGCATCGGAATCTCGTGAAGATCTTAACTACCTGTTCTAGCATTGATCTTCAAGGAAAATATTTTAAGGAACTTGCTTATGCATACATGGTCAATAGGAGTTTGGAGGGGTGGGTGCATCGAAAAGCCATACTAGGTGTTAGGAATGAGGAACCTAAGAGTTTAACCCTGCTGCAAAGACTAAACATTGCAATCGGACGTGTCTTGTGCACTAGAATATCTTCATCATCAGTGTGGAACAAAAGATTGGTCCATTGTGATCTCAAATTTGACCCTTTTGGTAAGACTCCATTTAGATGTTAACAGTTACAGGGTAGCATTCCGGCTTCCCTTCTCTTACAACAATTTTAGAGGAATGTCATCATTGTCGGTGTATCTAGATCTTTCTCACATGTACAACTGTAGCTCAGGTGGCCTTTTCTTAGAAGCCGGTGAGTTGGAAAACTCTGTTGACATCTTACAATGCTAGTTAAAATGCTACCTTGTAAACGATGATGGCATATCAAGAGATACCTATCAAAAGGGTCATATTTTCCAGATAAGATGTTAACATTTAAACTGTTAACATCTGCATTTCCCCATTACGTATTAGGCATTACGTATTAGGCTACACAAAGGTCTGCATGAGCTCGTTTGTGGGTCATGCTGCCTCGAAGAGGTGTTCATGGAGCTGTGGCCCTTATTTTTGGACAATGTTTATGTTGTCTGGTATTGCTATTGATGTGAACTCTGTACTCTGCCTGCTAGTTCAGCTGTCTTAATGTTTTTTATAATGGCAGGTTGTGCTCTCAACCTTTCTACTATTTCAAACACAGATTGTAGACCTTTGTTCCATTCTTACTGCTCTGCACTCACTGTTCACTTCAGTTGCACAGTCCATTCATTTATTGATTGCATAATGTAAGAAATAAAATTTTTTCATGGATGGTAACAAAACTTTTTAAATCTTTTTAAATCGTTCCTCATTAGTTATTTAAATTTCATATGTCAACATTCTATGCTTACGGTAGTGCGATGAGAAGAATATTGCATATCCCATGGTTTAGTTGGATATCAATAGGCAATGAGCGATTGAATGCAATAAATATACATGAACGAGGTTTGAAGAAAGTAATCCTTGCCTTATGTTTCCAGGTTGTTGATGTGTGGTTGGAAGTCGTCAATGCCGATCGTTCGGGCTCTGTGCTCCGTTACACATTTGCTTTCGAATTTGTAGTGATTTATGTCGTTTCAATTTGAGTATTGCTCATTTGCCAATTATTTTGAAACTGAGCCATGTTTACCTATATAAACTGTAGTCCTTGGTTATCAAATTCATGGACGGCGTCAGGTTCGACGATGAGATCTTCGAATTTTTCTCCCTCTTCTTTGAACATGCTTACCCGCAGATTAAAATGGATGACGTCCAGTTGGTATATACTCTTTAGCCATTAAATTCTTCCATAGCATTATTCTATCTATAAATTGGCATTGTGCACTTGCAAGGTTCACATGCATACTTGTAAACATCGCAATAACTGTCAAAAAACAAGATCTTGTTGCAGTTGGCATCGCCTTTATATCAACCATTTTAAGTGTAGTGTTAATGACTCACCTTAGGTACTCAATTTTTCTTCCCCTTTCAGTTCTCTGAGCCACCCTTCTAGAACTATCATTTTTATGCTCTGCATCAACATCAACAGGCGGTGCATCGACTATCTCAACTCTGGTCGACATAGTGTGTTGGATGAGATTGAGGTTTTTCACACGCACTTGGTATATACTCAGTCATGGCATTTATTAAATTTGTCGAACATATATAAGATAAAGTAGAGCCATTATAATACGTTCAACCTTTGTTGTGGTTAGGCCCACGTCCTTACACTTATGTTGAGGCATAAAGCTGGAAGAGACATTGACTTACAACCTTATGCTTTCCAGAGTCATCGGTGTCCACAACAAACAAATGAGTACGATCTTCATTCTTTTGTAACCAAGCTTCTCTCAACTCCGTTCCTAACTTCATCCTCTTAATGACATTACTGAATAAGGTGTGTGATGAACTATTTTAGTGATGATTGTGGAGTGTATACATTGAAGTTTATGGAGCATTGGTGGGGCAAGTTGAGTGTAGCGATCTTCTCGATGAGGGTGTAAACCTTGTTTGCATTTAAGTTTTCGTAATGTTTTAGTATGCATGATTGCAAGTACGTCATATCTTCATAATCCACTAACATAATGATTATGTTGTTAGTCCGAGGTCAAGCACTACAAAGTCCAAATCGCTGCCAGGTTGATTATCCATCCACTGAATGACATTCAACCCCCGGTGATGCACGTGGCAACAACTGGTACTAACAGACATCTGCCAACCACTCAAGAGGCATGTAGTTTGGCCGAAAATCCAGATGTGCTAAGCTATGCCTTTTCATCCTCCTGTGATCTGAGGTATGAGCCACTTGGCAGTACTAGCAATGTTATTCTCCTCTTAGACTTTTTGACCACCAATCTTCTGCACTTTTAATCCTGATGTCCTAACTCACACTGTTTCCACACATTTGTCATTGTTCAACTTGCGCAAACTATAGAAGGAATTCCTTTTTTTCATGAATTCAATTTTAAATGCTTCCTTTCATTGGTTTCCAACATATATGTTTGTGCCTTTTATAGTGAGGTCCTGATAAGTACGTATGACTACCATTTAATGAGGTTTGATATCTCGACCATGGAAGGCAATAACTGGGTAGGCTCAGCTGTGAGTACCATTCATTGGCAGCTTTTAATTGACAAGATATGTTTATTTGTCCTGTGTTATAATTTATGGCTATCAATGCAGGTTGTCAACATGTTTATCAGGGTAATAAACGCCGAAAGCAATGGCCCGCTAGAGCGATACATCTTTCCCACCTTCTTTGCGGTACGAACCTTTACATTTGGTGCTCTTTCATTCTTACCAGCTTCGTTAACGTTTGCCTAAAGAAGATGGGTATATGACTTGAATAGTTGCCTACTGACTTGTTATGTTTTGTATTAACACAATGCTATGCACATTGTAGCCTAACGTTACATCTTACCTGTCAAAATCACGGACGGATGACAAAATTCGAAAGGAATTTCAGAAATATTATCTGCCGAACCGGGTTAAAAGGAACCTCAACTCCTGCCAGATGGTAAATATGCCCAATTTCTTACAACCTCTCATGTTTAAATGTGCCTCGTGTAGCCTTAGGAGACACATTTTCTGTGCATGCTCATGATATATTCACATAGATATAATTGTTTTTCATATGTATGTTTCAGCTCATAATTCATATGTTATGGAGAGGTAATCACTAGGTAGCATTTTCTTTTAATCTCCTCACGCGGAGCATGGAGTACTTGGATCCATCAAGTACAACTCTCTTTCCAGGAATGAGAAATGCCGTTAAACTATTGGTAACCCTCATTGGTTTGCTGCTAGTGCCATTTGCACACCGATCAGTTCCTTTATCAATAGCTAACGATCGTTATTTCAATCTTATTCTCCAGGGGAGGGTCTTATCCCTTATCGGGTTAGATGTAATTGGAGGGACCTCTTTGATGCGGTGTCATTTGCTTTTGTCCCTACCAATGTTCCACGGGATACCACTACCTAAGAGTTATTTACGTAGTCCGGCCCATATATGTTTTTAATTTTTCGTAGAAGGTCCTTTATTGCTAGTGAAAAAACTCAAAAATCAACATACAACCATATCATTTACAACTACACTTTGAAAAGAAACCCTATCATTTATCATGGGGCTCATATGTGCACCACTGCTAAAGGTAATTCCCAGTTTTGGCATAGCTGCTTATTAGTATTGGATGCCACTACCTTTTACCACCTCAATACTCTATAGAGTTTCCACTTTTGAATCCTTGCTATGGTCTTAGGCCTCCCTTGCTGATTTTCATTGAATATCCTCAGCTTTCTCTCTTCCCATCGACTGTAGATTGTAACAGCCACAACTACTTTACATAGTTTGGCTCCATAACTTTTCCCCCTAAACTTGTTAAAATCATTTCGTGGAATTTGACACCGTGTGCTAAAATTCACATATATGAGAAGTTTGTAAACTGTACTTGATTCCAGATTTCTTTACTAAGGTTGCATTTCATAAATGGGAGAAATGCTCAAATGTCTCCTACTGCTGAGAACATAAACTGCATTGATCATCATCTACTATACTCCAAGTTTGATTTTATCTCTAGTCCTTATTTTGATTTTGGACAACAACCATAATATGAAGGCACATATTGGGATGTGCCCAGAAAACCGTATTATATTCCACCGTGACACAACGGGACAGTGAAACCAGGCAGCAGTTTATCCAAAAAATAGCTGACATGCCACTGTGATGGGGCAACCGGTTACTTTCATCCTCACTGCCATCACTCCTAAGAACCTATGAAACCTAGCTGTCAACATCCTTAACCCTGGAGACTTGTAGTTGTATTCCATGTACCATGCACCAGAACCTTTGTCACCTTCAAGTTCAAGGAATTGGTAGCATCATAGACCGCCCTCATTCCATATTGAGTAACCAACATGACCATTAAGGCGCCAATTTCCTGGCCAAAACCATGTTTTATTGCCCAGGGTCATACCTTTTGTGTTTTTAATGAGTGGTTGTATTTTACCTCTGAGCTTCCTGATCAGCGAAACAGGTCCAACGTTCGTTAAGAGTTTGATGTAGATAGTATATTTCTTGGCGATGAGGTCCTAAACGTATTTATCCACGGAAGGGGAATTTCCAATCGTGGAGGTTTCTTAAGCCAAGCCCCCCTTCTTTTTGTGCCACACACACATCCTTCCAACCTACTTTATCTAAGGTTGGTTGGTGTCACTGCCATGCCAGCAACGAGTGTATGTTATTATACCATGTGATTTACGAACTTTGCTAAGTTTGGTTTGAATACAACGTGTCATCTGAAATTGCAACCGTCCCGCATACAATCCATAATGGAGTAGAACTGTTATGTGGAAAGTTTTTTCGTATAAGCATTTTTCTAGCATTGAGGTTTAGTTGACACCATGTATCTATGCCGTTACCAATAACGTCATGTCTTTTACCCGTTATTTTTGTAGGTGTCACTGTGGTATATACTTGATAAAATATTTGGAGCATTGGTATGGTAAAATGGATTTTGTTATAGATCCGATGAGTAAAATTCTAGTGAGTATAAACCCAGCAAGTAAAATTGTGTACTCAATTTTGGCCTAACACTCCGCACACTTTTTAATTCTTTATTGTGATTGTGTTTCAGGGTGAGGTTGAGATGATTCGAGATGAGACAGTCGTGGGCTTATTTCTGAATGAGCGTAACACTGAGAGGTCGTGACTGCTCGCCAAAACTGAGCAGATTAGCAAACCCTAGCATGTTACTTGATAAAGGGGTGTATGACTTGTACATCATCGTTTCCTACTCATTGTTGTAAATTTGCTGATATAATAAGCTAGTTTGCATTTGCAAAACCTCATGTCATTCTTCTGCATCATTTTATGTGGTGCAAACTGGTAAATGGTTGATGCTGAAGACTGTGATTCGGTTGGGTTATCCGTTTTGATCGGCCATGACAATGCTTAAGGTTTTCTTCATTTGCACCCAATGAAATTCCTCCATACGTTGGTCGCACAGCTCTGAAGTATGCAATTTGTTTCCAGGTGAAAATTGGTGAGGAAATTTTGGAAATGCTTAGCAGAAGCAAAGTAGAGCTTCCATTTGCTGGGGAGAATATTTCTTACTTTTGGGCACAGTGAATATATGACGATTAAGGTAGATATTTATTTTATGGTTTCAATTCGGTCACTTTCTTTTGCAACTCTGCCCGTGTGGCAATCAGTGTTTCTCGTGTAATAATTACTTGTATTTTGTGCTACACGGACGAGCAGCTATGCATTTTGATAACAGGGTTGAGATGGAAAGTTGTTGTGGCTGTCAATTGAACTTTGAGGGCTTATGAGAAGGCAGAGCTAAGCAAATCTTGTAGTTTATGGTAGTTACGAAGATTACTTTACTAAACAGACTGAGATACCGCTCTGATTGTAACGCAATTGAATTGACATAAATGATTGTATTCTAGTATATATTCTCTATCTCTTCCCCCTAAAAGAAAACCCATTCTTCAAGAAATTTCAGAGGAATAAATCCTAGTATTGTGTTGTGAGATTCTGAATCCACATTTAAGTGTATGCGACAGTCATTCAGAAACAAGTGAACTGTCCAAAATTCCAAGTACCTTGTGCGTATATACTAACAAAATTTTCCATATATGCAAGACATTCAGGTCCGGGCTATCATTTTCTTGGTATAAACATTTTATGCATAAGGTCTTTTGGTCCCTTGGTATGGCATAAGTTGGACCCATAATGGAATCGCTGTTATCATTCGTAGCACAAAGGGTTTAGCAATAAATATAGCATTTCAGCAACAAAGGACTCTTGAAATGTAGAAAATATATGAAGATTGTCTTATCCAACGGTCGCATCTCCAACTTTCCATACTACATAGAACCTTGAAGTTTGTCACTTTAAGAAAATACGTTGGAATACTACATTTTTTTTATACTAGGTCTGATTATTTCTGTGATCCAATTTCAAAATATCATTTGTTTGCAGCTACTACTCCTTTACCCGAGCGTTGCAGACGACTATGATTACCACCGCCATCTTGATAGCATAATTTATCTTGCCCCCGTATACTTTTTCCAATCATATTTGCCTATCCTAACTCCTCTGCGTGCTTGACATTCCACCGTTGTCTCAATAGGGTATTTCAGTGGCATGTTTCAGTCCTCTTTCCCATTACTTACATATATTGGGCCATCAGTCCAGGTAGAGATGACTATCATTACCACATGGAAAACTAGACATCCAACCCATAATTGCAACGACCCAATTGCAAGAGCGGAGCTCTACCAAGGGAGTTATATCCCCCGAGCCAAGTGGAACAAGCATGAAGAAGTAAAATGCTTCTTCTATTCTTTCACTGTCGCAGTTAGCCCATCCTGGAGACACCTCGCCCATGCTGTAAATGGCACCTATAAAGCCCAACCGATTGAAAGAGAATCATTATATTCCTTTTCGGGAGCATTTCATCCGTCCCGAACGCATCATACAACTCTCCGTTGTAGTGCGCTCTCCATGCGTGCTTATTCCTCCCCTTCCTCCTTAGCACGGCATGCCTTTGTGAAATAGATCGGATGATAATAAAATAAAAGGCCGACACAAAACCCTCCTAGCACAGCCATAAGCATGCTCCCATTTCGAGTTAAGATGTAGATAAACAGACACATGTTACTGCAGAAAACGGGGGCGTTCGTGTAGACACTAAAAAAATTATTTTTATGTTGCATGGGAGCTTATTTTTTACATGTCAAATATTTTAACGCTGCGAGAAATGTGGGCCTCGAACGGGCTCGAAGTCAAAGACAAGTTGGAAGGACTACTCCAAATAAAAATACTTGATCCAGCCCATATTCTTGCTACCGGGAAGTTCAATTAAGTCAAGTTTGATCAAAAGAAATTAAACGGAAATGAGTCCATCTAATTAATTAGTTTCAGATAATTAAGGGGGACAAAATCCCTTTATTTTAAAAAGTCAAAGGCCTAAATCACGGGTTCTCTAAACGTAACCCTGCCACTTTGCCTAAAAATAGAGGGCTTCGGGTAGGAAGGCAGGACACATTGAGTCTCTAACAAAGCCAGCGTCTGCCAGAACTCTGTTACAAGCGTACTACAACACGAGAATTGCGCACACCACTACAGTATTAGAGACACTAGGGGAGCCGACCTGAACTTTGGTGTTTTACATTTTTGTGACAATTGAATTTCATAGATTTTTTTTTTACTAAATCTATCTGTGTTGTAGAGCAAAGTTTGGTCGGGGAAATGAGAAATATTCTGGAATATTTGGCAGCGGTTGACAGTATTAGGATGCTTTTTCAAAGGCAATACTTTTTGACATTTAGTTACAAATTATGAGCAACAATCTCGTACTAATATATAATCATAGACTAATATCTTTTAACTTAATACTGAAGCATAAATATTCTAGTCACAAAGTTAAAGCAATGTTACATGCAAAGATATTATGAAGGAAGAAAATCACCACTGATTTTTCTAGTTGTTTTTGTTTTTGCTAATAGAATCTAGTAAGGAGTTACATTTTTTTCCTTTAACTTGGTGATGTATATGAAGCTCAACATTCCAATAAGGATAAATGCTAATTGAGCCATCTGATATCTTTCTTTATGCAAAGCACTTCGCATAAAGAAAGTCGGGTGCATAATGAAAAGGAAAATAGTACTCAAAGTATCTTATATTGTTATGTTCAAATTATCAATCACTATGTCTTTTTCTTCGAACTGTCCAATCTAGATTTGTTCAAATTATCAAAAATTAATCGAGTCATCAATATGTCTTTTTCTTCGGATTGTCCAAATCCAGATTCAGAGTATAACTCATGCACCGCTACTACATTGATACTACTTCGAAACACCTTAGTGTTACCGCTATTAATGAGCATATTTAGAACTACCACTGTAAACACCTTATCACTTGCCCTAGGCATACAGAGCATAACTTGTCAACCACCATTATATTAATGATACCTCTAATCACCTCCTCAAATTATCACTTATTAACTGTTACCACTACCCTCAACTTGTATCATCATTATTGCTACCATTACTATGATTACCACCAAAACAGCCATCTCGAGAACCACACGCCAACACCATTGCATCCATCGCTTGTCGAAACTATTACAAATCTCATTTTTATTTTGGTGCAAACTACTACAAATCTCATACTCATTAATAGTGCTACCACTACCATCACATCACTTACCACCATCACGTTCACAATCATTGTCATCTTTACAGTTCCCACCACCATCGTACTGTGACATCTACCACCGAAACTCCCTAATACCATTACCATAACTATTATAATTTTCCATTGTTATTGTTATTGATTAATGGGAAAAAATTCTTTTTAGCTCATTAACCCTTACATTTATTTTCTTCCAACTCAATCTTAGCTTGCCACAAGTTAATCTTCAATTGAATACAAATCTCTACTTAGTTAAAATTGAGTGTAACATGTTAGAATTTAACGGTATAACTTATAAAAAATTAGATTCCTTTCAAACTTACCTTTAGCTACCTCAAAGAACGAATGGTTCGAGAGTATAATTCACTTGGAATTTCTAAGTGTTCTTTCATATGTTCCAGAAGAATAGTAAATTTTTGCAACAACAATTTTTGTTTTTTTACCAATGGTGGTTTTAAGTGAAACCATGTTTATTCGGTAAAATTTGCATAAATGCATTTATTAGTTTGCGAAATTACTTATCACAAAGGGTTATTTAGGCCAAATTGATCAATTGTACAGGACAAACATCCTTGTAATATGGAAAGGTATTTAAGACTCCTTAATATTTCTAGCAAAAAAAAGGTATAGCGTGAAAGCTTCAAACTTAGCAATAATATAAACACTACTCAAAGTGTGTGCAAATATATAAGATAAGCCTTGAGCAATTAAGTAGGGGGACTACTAAATGCAAAGTTGAAGCTTACGTGGCAAATGGAGATGTTTCAAAAGAATCCTACGTGGCACAAAGATAGGGTTCAAAAAAAAATTATGTGTCGCAATTTTAAGCGAATGTTTTAGCAGTTTATATAGATATATAGATATAGACTAGCTTACGAACAACAGCACCGCATTTTGTGATTGCTTTCCTACGGGAGAATCAACTTCCAGAGCGTTGCAACAGATAATCAAAAACTGATCCGCAAGGACCTCCACTTAGGCAAGGTTTGCGTGCCATGAAGCTTGTCACGTTCGCACACAGGGAAAGCGTGGCGGTCAACGGCAAGTACAATTCTTGCTACACCACATTTTCGCCACGTCTATAGCCTACGGCCAAATGTTTTATTGATCGTCTCGGTAGCAAAATGTTTGTGTTACACAAATTCTCCTTCATCGGTTCTTGGCGTAGATGGACTTCACACTCTATGTGGTATTGTGCCCCACCATGTGTATACGAGGAAAATCTTGGGGTTCTCTGATATAAGCTCTTCCTTTAGACGAACTTATAATTGCATTGGTCGTAAGAGGAGAAAGAACTTCAGTATCTGCACAAACCGACAGCCACCTTCGTATAAATGTACTTGTATTTCTTACGCGTTAAACGACTTGTATCACTGACAACCTCCACCAATGCAAAGTTTGTGTGTCTTGAAGCTTGTCTTTGTTCGCAAAAGACAAGCTAAACTTGTAGGCACTTTCAGTGTCTGCGGGCATCACAAACAAACGACTATGATCACTTGTGAAGACACAACACATGTTGCTATAACACTTGCCAAAATCAAAATTTGCATTTCCGAAGCAACGTACTCTGAGCATTATCCCCTCGAGTTGAAAAGGTTAAACAGACATAGCGGCGTTTATTACAGCAATCGCCCACACAAGATTCTTTGGTAGCTTTGGATTTTAGAGCAACCGGGGAACTTAACATTGTATTAGTGCCAACTGTTGCACAAGATCTTGGCTTCGCATCACTCTTTTTTATTGGCGCCATTATATCTTGAGCATCTACACCTACCGACAAGCACCTTCGCATAACTATACCTACATTCCTGCGGAAAACGACTTGTATCACGTTAACCAAGTTCATACCCTATTAGCCTAAGAACAGTAGTGGCGCGTCACTGCACAAATGACCTAACTATCCCACAAGGTTTTCTACTTATGCAAGGGATGCGTGTCTTCGTTCGCACACATGGAAAGCGTGTCAAAGCTTTTTGGATCCTTCATCATTTCTTGGCGTGGATGGAACAATCTATGTGGTATTGTGCCCCCGCCATGTGTACTGTGGAAAACCTAATGAGCATCGGTAGAAGTCGACAAGCACATTCGCATAAATGTACTTGCATTTCTGTAGAAAGAACTTGTGTCACTTATGCAAGATTTGTGTGTCTTCAAGCTTATCTTCGTTCGCACACAGGAAAGCGTGTCATTTTTTTGGATCCTTCATCACTTCTTGGCATGGATGGAATACACAAAACTAAGTGGTGCTTGTACATAAGCTTTTCCCATAGGCAAACTTAGTATTGCATTTGCAGAAAATGACTTAAGCATCGACAGAAACCGACAAGCACCTTCCAATAAATGTACTTGTGTTTCTGTAGAAAACGACTTGTATCACCTAAACCGTGTAGAACTTTTCTTCTACGATTGATCGGTATAAACATCAACAACTCCGAATTGGATCAGTTTCTCCTCAACAAATAAGTAATTGGGCCAATAAAATCCTGCCTAATGGAGAGGTGACAAAATGCAATACTTTTGATTACAAAACAAATAAACCAGATCCATCAAATATCCCAACCCCCTTAACAAGGGAAAGGATAATTCACTACTAAAGTCCTCTTTTTTTAGGAGTCCTACCGAAGAAAAAGCAACACTTATGCCCAATCATGTGTATTGCAAAAACAACTTGAGCATCGACAGAAATCGACAAGCGGCTTTGCAAAAACGTACTTGTACTTCAGCAGGAAACGACTTGTGTCACTTAAACAGTGTAAAACTTTTCCTCTATGATAGATCAGTATAAACATCAACAACTTTGAATCGGACCAGTTTCTCCTCAACAAACAAGTAATTGGGCCAACAAAATCCGGCCTAATGGAGAGGTGACAAAACTGCTATACTTTTCATTACAAAACAAATAAACCGGATCCATCAAAGATCCAACCCCCTTAGCAAGAGAATGGATAATTCCCTATTAAGGTCTTCTTTTTTGAGGAGTCCTACTAAAAGAAAAGCAACACTAGTGCCCCCCCCCCCCCATGTGTACTACAGAAACCGACAAGCAGCTTCTCATAAAAGTACTTGTGTTTCTGCAGAAAACGAGTGTAGAACTTTTCTTCTATGATTGATCGGTATAAACATCAACAACTCCGAATTGGATCAGTTTCTCCTCAACAAATAAGTAATTGGGCCAATAAAATCCGGCCAAATTGCGAGTTGACAAAACGCTATACTTTTCATTACAAAACAAATAAACTGAATCCATCAAATATCCTAACCCTCTTAGCAAGGGAAAGGATAATTCCCTACTAAGGTCCTCTTTTTTTAGGAGTCCCACCGAAGAAAAAGCAGCACTTATGCCCTCCCACGTGTATTGCAGAAAATGACTTGAGCATCGGTAGAAACCGACAAGAAGCTTTGCATAAACGTACTTGTACTTCTGCAGAAAACGACTCGTGCCTCCTAAACCGTGTAGAACTTTTCTTCTACGATTGATTGGTATAAACATCAATAACTCCAAATCGGACCAGTTTCTCCTCAACAAACAAGTTATTGGGCCAATAAAATCAGGCCTAATGGAAAGGTGACAAAATGCTATACTTTTCATTACAAAACAAATAAACGTGATCCATCAAATATCCCAACCCCCTTAGCAAGGGAAAGGATAATTCCATATTAAGGTCCTTTTTTCTAGGAGTCCCACCGAAGAAAAACAACACTTGTGCCTGTGCCCCCCCCCCCTCCCCCCCATGTGTACTGTAGAAAATGACTTGAGCATCGGCAGAAATCGACAAGCAGCTTCACATAAAAATACTTGTGTTTTTGCAGAAAATGACTGGAGAACTTTTCTTCTATGGTTGATCAGTATAAACATCAACAACTCCGAATTGGATCAGTTTCTCCTCAACAAACAAGTGATTGGGCCACCAAAATCCGGCCAGATAGAGAGGTAACAAAACACTATACTTTTCATTACAAAACAAATAAACTGGATCCATCAAAGATCCCAACCCCCTTAGCAAGGGAGATGATAGTTCCCTATTAAGGTCCTCTTTTTTTAGGAGTCCCATCGAAGAAAAAGCAGCACTTGTGCCCCCATGTGTACTGCAGAAAACGACTTGAGCATCGGTAGTGTTGATATATGTCTTGTATTTATGTCCCACATCGGTTACTCAAAGAAGGTTGCAACTTGGCCCTTAGTATATAAGACATCTTGTCCCACATTGCTTGGAGAGAGAAGATCACTGCTTTCTCCAAGTATAAGTAAGGTGTCTTGTGTTGTGTTTAAGGGTAAGAGAGAAGAGTCCTTCTCTGAGTAGGAAAGAGAGGATAGTCTTTCTTTGGGTAGGCAAAGAAAGAAGAGTCCTTCTTTGAGTAGGAAAACAGTTGAGAGATACACGTGAGGGAGCGTTGTAAATCTGACTTGTGCAAAGTGGATTTGAGTTCTCTCATATTTCTTGTGTTTTCTCATTTGGTTATCGTGTTCTATACATATTTATCTAGAGCGATTTCGTAACAAGTGGTATCAAGAGCTTTCAGGTTTATTTTTTGGGCAAAATTGAAATCGATTTGAGAGGATAAATATGTCGAACAACACGACCATGAAGTATGCCTGTGAACAATTCGATGGAAAGACGAATTTTGGCATATGGCAGAGCATGGTGAAGGATATCCTTGTGCAGCAAGGATTGCTCAAGCCTTTGCTGGGGAATAAGCCCGAGTCAATGGATCAGGACGATTGGGAGGAATTACAGGCTAAGGCTGTATCTACGATACGGTTGAATCTAGCCCCGAAGGTTAAGTACCAGGTTTTGACAGAGACTTCTCCAACAGTTCTGTGGTAGAAATTGGAGAAGAAATAAATGTAAAAATGTTTGTAGAATAGGTTATATATGAAGAAAGATCTATACCAAATAAAGATGGATGAAGGTTCAGATCTGGGTGATCATATATCAGAATTTAACCGGTTGGTGTCCCAATTGTCGAGTATAGATGTTAAACTCGAGGAGGAAGATCAGGCAATTTTGTTGTTATCTTCGCTTCCAAAATCATATGAGACCTTGAAGACTACGTTGCTTATTGGGAAGGAGACATTGCTTGTTGATGATGTTATGTCGGCTCTTATGGACTCGAGCAGAGTTAATGTGATGAGTTCAAGCAGTCAAGGCGAAGGTCTGGTGGTAAGGTATGAAAATAAGAATGGTCATGGAAGAGGCAGAGGTCGGTCTAGAAGTAGAAATTCAGGACATGGAAAGGACAGGTCTAAGTCTCATGGAAAGCAGAATAAGTCCAGTATTGAATGCTGGTATTGTAAAGAGATTGGTCATATCGCAAGGAAGTGTCCAGAAAGGAAGGACAAGAAGAACGGAAAGAAACATGTGAACAATGCTAATGTTGCTGAAGAAGATGACAAAAGCAGCGATGGTGATCTCTACTTGGTTTCCTCGGTTGAGCAGCAAGAAGGTAATCTCTTATCAGTTAGAGACAACAGTTTTTCTATGGAATGGTTTCTTGACTCTGCATGTTCGTTTCATATGTGCCCACATAAGGAATGGTTTGATTGTCTTACTCCATGTAACGGTGGTACTGTGTTAATGGGTAATGACGTTGTTTGTGAAGTCATGGGGATAGGTACCATTAAAATTAAAATGTTTGATGGGATTGTTAGAACCCTAGGTGATGTAAGGTACATACCTGACTTAAAGAAGAATTTGATTTCCTTGGGCACACTCGATTCTATAGATTGCAGTATATCTATAAAAGGTGGAGTCATGAAAGTTAGCAAAGGTGCCATGGTGATAATGAAAGGTCAGAAAATTGGAAATTTGTATAAACTGATAGGGAACACAGTTATAGGTGGAGCTTCAGTATCAACTCATGTAGGTTCTAGCAATGATAACTCTGAGTTATGGCATAAATGGCTAGGACACTTGAGCGAGGAAGGTATGCTGGAACTTCACAAACGCAAGTTGCTGCAGGGAGTGAAATCATGCAAGCTGGACTTCTGCAAATTTTGTGTGTTTGGGAAGCATAAACGAGTTAGTTTCAAAGCTGCTTCTCATACTAGTAAAGGAGTTTTGGACTATGTGCATTCGGATGTTTGGGGACCAATCAGACATATCTCAAATGGGGGAGCTCGTTACTTTGTTACGTTTATAGATGATTTCTCAAGAAAGGTATGGGTGTACTTTATGAAGCACAAGTCTGAAGTTTTCAACGTGTTTAAGCAGTGGAAGGCTAGAGTTGAAAATCAGACGGGTAAGAAGCTTAAGTACTTCAGATCAGATAATGGCATGGAATACAAGGATGAGGAGTTTCTGAAGTTCTGCAAGGATGAGGGTATCATCAGACACTTTTCAGTGAAGAGGACTCCAGAGCAGAATGGGGTTGCCGAAAGGATGAACAGAACCTTGCTGGAGCGAGCTAGATGCATGAGGTTGAATGCAGATTTGCCTAAAAGTTTCTGGGCTGAAGCTGTTAACACAGCTTGTTACTTGATCAACCGTTCTCCATCATCTGCCATTAATCACCGAGTTCCCGAAGAGGTATGGTCTGGTAAACAAGTTAATTTTTCTGCAATGAGAATTTTTGGTTGTCCTGCGTATGTTCATCTTCAGAATGAAGAACGATCCAAACTTGATCCTAAGTCAAAAGAATGTATATTCCTTGGGTATGAAGAAGGAGTAAAAGGATACAGGTTATGGGATCCAGTGGCCAAGAAGAAGATGATTAGTAGAGATGTGGTATTCAATGAAGCACAGATGTTGATTACGAATGCAACTTCTAGCAAGAGGCAGGGTCACACAGTGGAGATAGAGTTGCATGAGGAGAGGACAAAGTCTACAGATGGATCTACAGATGAGCCGTCTTTAGAGGATCCAGATGAGCATCCTAGTGATTCTTGGAATCTAGTCAGAGATAGAGAGCCACGTACTAAGAAACCAACTCAAAGGTATGGTTTTGAGGACTTGGTCTCATTTGCACTAATCGTGGGAAGTGGAGATCCTACCAGTTACAACGAGGCTGTCAAGGCAGAGGATGGTAACTTGTGGTTGACAGTAATGGATGAGGAGATGGAATCTCTACGGAAGAATCAGACTTGGGAATTAGTTAAACTTCCAAAGGGTGTGAAGGCTATTGGATGCAAGTGGATTTACAGGAAAAAGGAAGATCGGAAGTATAAGGCAAGACTGGTTGCAAAAGGGTATTCTCAAAAGGAGGGAATTGATTACAGTGAGATCTTTTCGCCAGTGGTGAAGCACACTTCTATCAGATTGATATTGTCCATTGTAGCAGCGCATAATATGGAGTTGGAGCAGCTTGATGTGAAGACAGCTTTCCTTCATGGTGATTTGGAGGAGAGGATCTACATGCAGCAACCCGAGGGATTTATTGAACCTGGGAAGAAGGACTATGTGTGCAAGCTGAAAAAGTCCTTATATGGTTTGAAGCAGTCTCCTCGGCAGTGGTACAAGCGATTCGACACATTCATGGTAACTCATGGTTACTCTCGTTGTGAGTATGATTGTTGTGTGTATTATCGAGTCTTTGATGATGGTTCACTGTTGTTGCTCACATTATATGTGGATGATATGTTGATTGCTGCGAAGAGTAAGTCTCATATTCTGCACTTGAAGAAATTGTTGAGCAGGGAGTTTGATATGAAGGATCTTGGTTCTGCCAAAAAGATCCTTGGTATGGAGATTCATAGAGATCGAAAGGCAGGAAAATTGTGAGTAACTCAGAAAAGTTATATTAAAAAGGTACTGGAGAGGTTTAGTATGCTCAATGCTAAACCAGTTAGTACACCATTGGGAGCTCATTTTCAGTTATCCTCACAACTTTGTCCTAGTACAGAAGAAGATGTTGAGTATATGTCTCGAGTACCGTATGCAAATGTGGTTGGTTGTCTTATGTATGCCATGGTGTGTACTAGACCTGATATCTCACATGTAGTTAGTATGGTCAGCAGGTATATGGGAAATCCAGGAAAGAAGCATTGGGATGCAGTAAAGTGGATCTTCCGTTATCTAGCATGTTTGACCAACTCTGGCGTCATGTTTGATCGTGATGGGGCAAAAGGTGAGGTTTCTGGCTTTGTGGATTCTGATTATGCTGGGGACTTGGATTCCAGGAGGTCCACGACTGGATATATTTTTACATTCTATGGAGGGCCGATATGTTGGAAATCAGTGTTACAGTCTACGACAGCATTGTCAACTACAGAGGCAGAGTACATGGCATTGACAGAGGCAGCTAAGGAGGCAATATGGTTAAAGGGACTTGTAGAGGAGCTTGGCTTCAAGCAGCGTGGTGTTTTGTTACAGTGTGACAGTCAGAGTGCATTGGATTTGGCAAAGAATCAGGTTTTTCATGCAAGGACCAAGCATATTGATGTACGTTATCATAGGGTCCGGGAATGGATTAATTCTAAACAAATTGTCGTGCACAAGGTTCACACTAATGACAACGCTGCTGATATGCTCACGAAGACAGTCACGACAGAGAAGTTCAAGCATTGCTTGAGCTTGATTCATCTTCTTTCTTGTTGAGTTCAAGGTGAAGTGTATCCCTACCTTTAAAGGGGATGCAAGGTGGAGTACCTGAAGAAGGTATTGAAGGCATATTACACTTTCTTCAGGGAGTGGTTTGTTAATACAAGCCAAGGTGGAGATTGTTGATATATGTCTTGTATTTATGTCCCACATCGGTTACTCAAAGAAGGTTGCAACTTGGCCCTTAGTATATAAGACATATTGTCCACATTGCTTGAAGAGAGAAGATCACTGCTTTCTCCAAGTATAAGTAAGGTGTCTTGTGTTGTGTTTAAGGGTAAGAGAGAAGAGTCCTTCTCTGAGTAGGAAAGAGAGGATAGTCTTTCTTTGGGTAGGCAAAGAAAGAAGAGTCCTTCTTTGAGTAGGAAAACAATTGAGAGATACACGTGAGGGAGTGTTGTAAATCTGACTTGTGCAAAGTGGATTTGAGTTCTCTCATATTTCTTGTGTTTTCTTATTTGGTTATCGTGTTCTATACATATTTATCTAGAGCAATTTCGTAACAAGTAGAAACCGACAAGCACCTTCGCATAAACGTACTTGTGTTTTTGCAGAAAATGACTTGTGTCACCTAAACTGTGTAGAACTTTTCTTCTATGATTGATCGGTATAAACATCAACAACTCCGTATCGGATCAGTTTTTGCTCAACAAACAAGTGATTGGGCCAATAATGTCCGGCCAGATGGAGAGGTGACAAAACACTGTACTTTTCATTACAAAACAAATAAACTGGATCCATCAAAGATCCCAACCCCCTTAGTAAGGGAAAGGATAATTCCCTATTAAGATCCTCTTTTTTTAGGAGTCCCACCAAAGAAAAAGCAGCACTTGTGCCCCCCATGTGTATTGCAGAAAATGACTTGAGCATCGGCAGAAGCCGACAAACAGCTTCGTATAAAAGTACTTGTACCTCTGCAGAAAACGACTTGTGTCACCTAAACCGTGTACCACATCGGCCGCTGCTGTTGTACATGGGACCCTATTATTCCCGCAACGTCATCCACCTATGCAATATTTGCGTGTCTTGAAGCTTGCCTTCGTTCGCACACAGGGAGAACCTGTTATTTTTTTGGATCCTTCATCATTTCTTGGCGGGGATGGAATTCACAGTGTATCTGGTCAGGTTGCACTCCATGTGCACATGAGGCAAAACTAAGCCGTGCTCGAACATAAGCTCTTCCCATAGGCTAAGTTAGTATTGCATATGTAGAAACGACTTGAGCATCCACAAAAACCGACAAGACCTTTGCATAAACGTACTTGTGTTTCTGCAGAAAACAACTTGTGTCACCTAAGCCATGTTCCACAGCGGCACAACTGTTGTACATGGGACCCCAGTATTCTTGCAAGGTCATTCACTTATGGAAGATTTGCGTGTCTTGAAGCTTGCCTTCGTTCGCACACAGGGAAAACGTGTCATTTTTTTGGATCCTTCATCATTTCTTGGCGGGGATGGAATTCACAATGTATGTGGTCAGGGTGCACTCCATGTGTACACGAGGCAGAACTAAGCATGCTCGGACATAAGATTTTCCCATAGGCGCCACAAAAATGACTTGAGTATTGGCACGAAATCGGCAAGCACTTCGCATAAAGGTACTTTCATTTCCGCAAAAAATGACTTGTGTCACATAAACCCTGTACAAATGAGCTGACTATCCTGTAAGGTCATCCACTTATACAAGATTTGTGTGTCTTGAAGCTTGTCTTCATTCGCACACAAGGAAAACATGTAATTTCTTTGGATCCTTCATCATTTCAGATTGTGGATGGAATTCACAATCTATGTGGTATTGTGCCTGGCCATGTGTACACGAGGCAAAACTATGTGGTGCTCGGACATAAGCTCGTCCCATAGGCGAATTTAGTATTGCATCTACACAGAGACAAGATTTAGGAAATGCTACAAGCTTTAAGAAATCCAAAATCAAAGTAAGTGGAGGTCCTTGCCGAAGGACGTTCCTACTCTCTTGCAACACCAAGGAAGTTGATTCTCCCATAAGACGACATACATAAAATGCGTCGTTTCTGTTCTTAAGCTAATATGGTAGGTTTACGTTGACACACTTTGTTTCTACAAGAATGCAAGTAAAGATGTGCGAATATGCTTGTCATTCCTACTACTTTCCTAGTTATCATTTAAGTAAAACCCATAGGCGAAATGATTAATTCATCTAAATTAAAATTCACTTCACTGCCGAATATCAATGGTTGAAGAAATAAAATTTATATGTATCATAAAACTTGTGTTGGTTGCCCTACGGGAAAATCAACTTCCTGAGCGTTGCAATAGAGTAGCAACTTCCATTCCGCAAGGACCTCCGCTCACTTTGGTTTTGGATTTATAAAAGCCATTTCTTCTATTGCACCCAATGCAATAGAAACTTTGCGCTGCTTGAGAACAAAGACCAGCTTCAAGAAATCAAACTTGCATAAGTGGAGGTCTATGTGGAAGGACGTTGCTACTCTCTTGCAACGCTTAGGAAGCTAATTCTTTCATAGGGAAACAAACACACAGACACCAAAAAAAAGAAGCTACTATGGTAGGTTTACTTTGACACAAGTCAGTTTATCAAAGAGTGCAAGTCCAATTATGCCAAGTTTCTTGTCATTTTGTGCAGATACTCAAGTCTTTTCTAATCTTGCAACCTATTCAATAGAAATTTTGCCTGGGTATTGTGCCCTGCAGACGTGGTTTTGGAGTTCTTAAAGCTCTTCCTTCGCAAACTGGGCAAGCGTGGCTGTCAACATTACTAAAATTCATGCTGCACCACAATGGCACCACCTGTATAGGTGGCTGTCAGGAGTATCATTTTCACCACTGTAAGAAACAGCATTGGAGACACAAGTTCGATCATGTAGGGGAAATGTTGTTCCTAGCATTAGGATAGGTTTTTACGCGTTGTTCCTCCGCTTTGAAATTCCACCCCACTTCAGTCCGGTAAGCATGTGTTAATCATGCTGTTAGCGTTCATCCCGAGTCATGATAGAATCCCTCTATGAGATTAATTACTCCAAGCTGTAGCTTCCTTATTCGTAGACAAAGCGGGTTCGGAACTGTCTTTCATTCCATTCCAAGGCCTAACTTAAAACATTGGCACTTCATAATTGCCCGAACTTTGCACCCTGAAATATAGCCATCCTTGCCCCCACACGTCAATTAAACGAGTTCGTATTCGCCCCGGAGGTCTCTCCTAGAGAGAATAGCGTCCATTTCCTTTCCGATCTCTTTACTGTGTTATTTTAACGACAAAATAACCAATTCTCCAAAATACTGGTGCTCGTTTGTCTTGGGTGAATTATGAAAAATTATGTCAGATTTAGCAATCTGATGCATTCGGTAGTTTGTTTTGGCCTACGGCTTCATAGTCAATTAGTAGTAGATGTTCTACAACTTTAAATGCACCAAATTTGCAAAAGATAGCGAGCCGCCTCGACAAAATCCTTACGGTTAGTGTTTGTGTTATCTTAATTCATTTATTTGGTTTGACTTTGACAACGGGTTCAAATGATCTACATTTCTAGTCGAACAAGGCAGACGAGATCCACTGTAGTATTAGATACACTACGGGAGCCTTATGAGGCGCGTAAATCAAAACATGAGAGTTTTGAAGCTAACTAAAATTGCTAATCATTTGGGCTCAGATAAATTCGAGTATTTATTAGTTAGGTCTCACCGTGAAGAATATGTTGTCATTCAAATAACGTTGATCCAGCAACTGTAGTACAAACATACGATGGTTTACTTCCAGCCCACTCAATATAATTTTAAAATATCTTAAAAACTCCAAGCGTGTATGAATATCAAAATCTATGTATTGTACTCCACCATGTGTATACCAGGCGTATTTTTGGGTGATCTGATATCTAAAGTTTCCTTAGACAAAATTATTATTGCATTTTTTGGGATGGAATCGACAACTGAATATCTGCACAAACCGATAGACATTTTTGCATAAGCATAGTTACATAATGGCAGAAAACAACTTGCATCACCTCAACCATGTTTATACCGTATTGAGAACAAACGCGTTGTTTTTTGGAGTTGCATTTTTTTAGAAAATGACCTCTATCGTCTGAACCATATTTCATCCCTAAGGAAAAATTGTTAATGCAGCATGGACTTGAGCCTAAAGTTGATGACCACGCGGGCAGGAGGACGTAAGAGTGAGAAGGAAAGAAGGCGTATGAGTGCGAGAATGCCAAGACTTTTTGGCTTACTCCATCTTCTCCGTCTATTCTTGCAGGAATGAGAAAGAATGGTGATTGCATAGGGAAGAATCCCTTGGTTATTGGCGATGACGATGACTACAAGTATCATGCAGACGAAACAAATTCATGAGGTCATACATCAAGTCAATGAAGAAAGCAGGGCAGATACAGTAGTAAATAAATAAGTTTATGTAGCGTATTGTATTTTTAGTTCCTATTATTAGTTAAGAGAGTGTTAGCTATCATTCTTTTAGTTGAATGCACTTGTGAGACTTATATTGTATTTAATTGTATGTGCCACCATGTGTATGAAATTTGGTATTGCATAAGCTCTTACCCCATCGAAAAAAGTTTAGTATTGCATATGCACAGAAACAACTTGAGCATGGGCACGTACTGACAAGTACCTTCTCGCAAGGTGCTCCACTTGTGCATGGTTTGATATGTATTGAAGCTTGTCTTCATTTGCAAAATGGGCAAAGCGCGCCACTCTTTGGGACTTACTCATGGTTTCTTGGTGTGGACATATTTCACAATCTATGTGGTATTGTGGCCTGCCACATGTACACGGAAATTAGCCTTGGGGTGCTCGGACATAAGCTCTTCCCCCATCGAAAAAAGTTTAGTATTGATTCTAGACATACACGATTTGGGCATTGGCACATACCAACAAGCACCTTCAAGCAAAGTACCTGCGTTTTTGCAGAAAACGACTTGTGTCTCCTAAACCGTGTAGATTGCGTTTCTACAAAAAAAAACAACTTGTGACACCTAAGCCGTGCATAGCCTTGGCGCGTAAGCACAAACACCTTGCTTGTGCACGGTTGGATCATAGTTGAATCTTGTCTTCATTCGCACACAGGGAAAACGCGTCAGGTTTTTGGGACTTATTCATGGTATCTTGGCGTGGACGGATTTCACAATCTATGTGGTATTGTGCCCTGTCATGTGTACACGGAAAGTAGCCTTGGGGTGTTCGGACATTAGTTTTTCCCCCATCGAAAAAAGTTTACAGAAACGACAACCCCCTTGGCACGTACCGACAAGCACCTCTGCGCAAAGAACTTGTGTTTCTGCAGAAAATGACTTGCGACACCTAAGTTGTGTCCCGCAAGGTGCTCCACTTGTGCACGGTTTGATCATAGTTGAAGCTTGTCTTCGTTCGCACACAAGCATAGCGCGTCACTTTTTTAGACTTACTCATGGTTTCTTGGCGTGGGCGGATTTCTCAATCTACGTGGTATTGTGCCTCGCCATGTGCATACAAAAAGTAACCATAGTGTGCTCAGACATAAGCTCTTTTAGTATTGATTCTGGACAGACACGAAAACCCCCTTGGCACGTACCGACAAGCACCTTCGCACAAAGTACTTGTGTTTCTATAGAAAATGACTTGTGTCACCTAAAGTATATACATTGCATTTTTGCAGAAAACAGCTTGTGAAACCTAAGCCGTGTACAACCTTGGCGCGCAAGCGCAAAGGACCAGCTTATGTCCCGCAAGGTGCTCTACTTGCGCATGGTTTGATCTATTTTGAAGCTTGTCTTCGCTCGCAAAACAGGCAAAGCACGTCACTTTTTGGGACTGGTTTACACCCATGGACGGATTTCACAAGATATGTTGTATTCTGCCCCACCATGTGCATACGAAAAGTAACCATAGTTTTTTATGGGAGAAGAGCTTATGTCCGAGCACCCCAAGGTTACTTTTCGTATGCACATGGTGGGGCACAATACCACTTAGATTACAATATCCGACGACGTCAAGAAACCATGAGTAAGTCCCAAAGAGTGACGCACTTTGCCCGTTTTGCGAATGAAGACAAGCTTCAATACAGATCAAACCATGCACAAGTGGAGCACCTTGTGGGATAGTCAGGTCGTTTGCACTTGCGCGCCAAGTTTGTACACGGTTTAGGTGACACATGTCATTTTCTGCAGAACCGCAGGTACTTTGTGCAAAGGTGCTTGTCGGTACGTGCCAATACCCAACTCGTTTCTGTGCAGATCCAATACTGAATATTTTTTTGATAGGGGAAGAGCTTATGTCCGAGCATCCCAAGTTTACTTTTCGTATGCACATGGCAGGGAACAATACCACATAGATTGTGAAATACGCCCACGCCAAGAAAACATGTGCCCCGCCATGGGTATAAGTTTGCATGTCTTGAAGCTTGTCTTCGTTCGCACACAGGAAAATGCGTCGCTTTTTGGGATCCTTTATGCTTTCTTGGCGTGGACGGATTTCACAAGCTATGTGGTATTGTGCCCCCCAAGTAACGTTGGGGTGCTCGGACTTCCCCTACCAAAAAAGGTTTAGCATTGCATCTGCACGGAAACGACTTGAGCATCGGCACATATTGACAAGCACTCTCGCATAAATGTACTTGCATTCCTGCTGAAAAGGACTTGTCCAACAAAATCGTCTACATACTCAAGTAGTTTCTAATCTTGCAACCACGAGGGCAATATAAACTTTGCCCCTGCGTACGATGAAGTCTTGGTTTTGGAGTTCTTAAAGCTCTTCGCAAAACGGGCAAGCGTGGCTATCAACAGTACTAAAATTCGTGCTGCACCACAAAGGCACCACGTGTATAGGTTGCTGCCAGACGTACCATTTTCGCCATTGTAAGAAACGGTATTGGAGACACGATCTCGATCCTTTTGGGGAAATGTTGTTCTTAGCCTTAGGGCAGGTTCTTATGCGTTACGAACCTGTTTTGACATTCCACCCCACGCGTTCCTTCTTGCAAATTCTCGTGTACGGAGGGAGACTAACACATATAAGCATAAGCATAGAGGCACCAATATATATTACGTCAATAATTTACATGCACGAATAGTAACACAAATTGACAAATACAGTGGCGAGGTTCGCTTATTACAATGACACATCCACAACTGATAGTCGGAATAATGTCCCGTCCACATAGTGGGAAGAGGTATATATCACTCTTCATTTGACATGTATTCATAAGATAAGTACTGATCATTGGTTAAAATATTGTTTCTCTCGTTAGAACTGAGGTGCCTCCCACTAGCCTGTGCCATTTCTTCAGCAAGCTGAAGCATGTAAAATCGTTTTTAACGCAGCAACATTCGGTTATTCTCCATACGAATTTGCATTACAACTTTCGGTTATTCTCCATATGAATTTTCCTTATAGCTTTCTTACACTGGGCAACATTAGGCCGCGACATACTAAGTGAATGACGATGCAGCACGGGTGTTCTCAGTGCGATGAGATCTTGGTGTAGTGCTTCTGATTCCTTTACTCGATAGCCCATTCTCTTCGTAAACCAACATAATACTCTCTAGGATCCGTGTACTTCACTTCTTTGTAGTCGTCGTTTCTTTCACACAACAACCACACCTCCTCACGTTGCCAATAATTAGAACTACTAGGAATTCCTACCATACAACTTAGGCATATCTTACGCAATGAGCATGACTAACATATATATAACCAAGCATACACACATACATAATAGTTTTAGTTTGAGAACCAAACCAGAGCAGGCCCTTTGCATTGCAAGACAAGTGAGTGACTAGACAAAAGTCACTGGTCACTGACACTCTCATTTATTAGTAGTCCAAGGCTTTTCCATCAAAATAATACATCAACCACGTGCTTTTGTCCAAAGTGAAAAACATATCATTATTCTCGGTTGTACATTAGCTGGAATGGTTCAAGGCTGTAAGAGAGAGTTGATCATCGATCAGAAATTTGTGCTCAATCGACCAATTTAATTAGGAGGCCACATGTTGAAACTTCACACACTATGGATGGTGTTTGAAATCATTGTGTAGAAAATAGACATATGTCTGATCTATCCCGACAATATTAGTATCTGGTCACCGACAACTTTTTGCACGGCTAGTCTAATCCTTTTTCAGTGAAGTATTATGTCATTCACACACTTTCCCGTATAGTGAAAGACTGATCATATGGTTCATTACGACTTTAGCTACACAAGTATAAAGCTAGCGATAGAGTTGTCCTGCAGTTAAAAGCTGTTGTTTTGAATCGCCCAATTTAATC
Source organism: Escallonia rubra (assembly GCA_033065855.1). Lineage (NCBI taxonomy): Eukaryota > Viridiplantae > Streptophyta > Magnoliopsida > Escalloniales > Escalloniaceae > Escallonia > Escallonia rubra. The sequence goes on from JAVXUO010000656.1 coordinate 50,752, forward strand.
TGCAATTTTGCTGTAACGTCATATGCTTGGCAAATTAGCACTGAAAATACAAACGATACTTCCAAATTAGCACGTCATATCAATCTGACAACCATCAACTACATGTTGATTTTGCTATAGCTATAGATTTTTTACGCTGAATTGTCCTTCACAATGGAATTACGGTTCAAGGAATGATGAAGCTCGTAATGAGCTATTATTTTTTCAACAACTAATACATTTGCAAAGGATTTTTATCAATTACTTTAAAGAAACTTACAGCGACTTGTCAGATCTCATAAAATTGAGTATGCAGCATTTATTAAAGTGGGCTGTTATCCACCCTTATATAATTATGTGTAGTGGATGAAAGGCAAAGGGCACATTGCGGTACGATTATTGTTGCACAAGAATGTTGGAAATGTCATATACTCCACGAGACATTTTTAAAGCAATGGGTCCTTACTGGGCGGGCGAAGTTGAATTTCACTATTATTTGCTTCCAAGTTTGCTCGAGACCCTATGTTAGTACATTACATGCAGAATTGTCTTATCGATTGAAGAAACGTGAGGTCCTCATAGCTGATTCACGACGCATGAATATACACGTCATTCGGCAAAAGGCAATCAACATGCCTCGGAATACACATATGGAGCTTGAACGGGCACTGCATCACATACGTGAAGAAAATAATAAAATGAGAGTTCGTCAAAGTAGGCATAACTTGCGTCATATGACGCGTGAAAGCTATGCAGATGGCAACAACAATGAAGCACAATTATACTGTAACATGAGCTTTGAACTTGGATCTGTTTCTGATGCTCCAATGTCTGATGAAGATGACTACAAATGGTTAGTGTCGAGACTAACCTGTTTATGAGCGTGGTCACGTCGACATGCTGCTTCTCTGTAATTTACTTTTAAAATCTCTATGGTGTAGTACTTTATGTTCTGATGAAGATGATTACAAATGATTAGTGGTCAACAATGCACGTGATTAATACAATAGGACTAATTACCAAGTGTGTCTACACACTATACCATATACATGATTACAGATAAAATGGACATGTATTTTCTGTAGTATCAAATCCTATTTTTATCACAACCTTTACCAGTAAATTGGCTCCGAAATATTCAACCCTTGCAGTGCATGTCCATTTAAGCCATGACCAAGTTTAAAGAGCATCAAACCGTCGGGTTGTTGAAAGTTCCATACATGCCTATATTCCATCGCTAGCAATCACTATATATGTTAAGCGAATATTTCCTTTTCAGGAAACACGATTTGACTTTAAAACATGTTTAAGAACCACGAATTAAACACGTAAGCAACAACAATTCCAACATAAATTGTGGGCTGTAACAACGACTTCAGTAGAAAACGTTTGCAAGTACAACGATCTCTATTGAAAACATGATTATCGAACGCGATTGATATTATTCGACTTTGGCTTTAACTTCTATTGAAGTCGTGGTCAGAAACCACGACCGTGATAAAAAATGCTTCTAAGAACAACAATATCTATTGAAAACGTGGTCCTTGAAGGAGAGTGATATTATTCAACCTTTATAGAAGTTATTACAAACCACAATTTTGTAAGAAGACGTGGTTTCCGTTTGCGATCTCTATTTCCCAACCTCGCTCTCTTTTTCTTTCCTAAGGTTCTTTCAATTCTGCTTAAATTAGACAAATAAAATGAGATATAATTTTGGAATCAAGTTTTATTCTGTAAAGTCGTGGTTCTAAACCGCGATGTACGTGGATAAATAAGTTTCAAAATGAAGTAGATAGGTAACACAATATTAAAACGCTATATTATTGAAGGAAAAAACTCTACAAACACAACCCATATCTTTGTGTAATGTAGCCGAAGCTAGGTGAGTGTTGTTTGATCGCAAAAAATGTTGTTCAATAATACACAATCTCCAGAGGAGGGGAGTGCCAAAATATAATAACACATGGGTGAACATTAACACACCCTGACAAGAATCATAACATCCAGTCACTTGCATTATTGCATACCATGACTTGTACTATTGAAACTAGTCGGGCCACCAAGAAGCTAGAAACAAAGCCATATCTTTGTGCAATCTAATAGAACATTGATTGAGTGTTGTCTGCTCTTCATGCTCCAACTATCAACAGTGTTGCAAGCAACTCATACTTTATGGAAATGACTTGTGTCTGCACCCAACTCACTTATTGACATTGACATATCACTTCTAAGCATCATGGTACCACTCTACAAGCTGGCAGACAAAATATTTCATGTGGGAATTGTAACTGAGAACCCATATAGAAGCCTAAGAAAAAAACAAGTAACAGGTACAGCTCACAGGCTGTAATTGACGTTGAGCAGTCTCAAGGCACTACATAGTCAAAATTTACACACAACATAAAACCCGCCTAACAAAACTTCATCCTTCACTGAAGCTCTTTTAGAAAGGGGGATATATTTGCAACAAATATATTTCCTGTTAGATGACTGTAATGCAGAATCTTTGCTAGCACAATTAACTTCTGCTGATAATATGATATATACACATCACTTCGTAGTATCATACAACTGTAGCTACAAAAAATAGCACTGAAACAGGTCCAAGTTGTAACCCTGTGTAGTAGAGGATTGCAACTCATAACAAAGATGGGGACTTGGTCACTGAATGCACCGTATAATAACAACCATAGTAACACAACCATATTGAATAAGTTTGAAAGTAGCAAAATAGTGCATTATGTACACCATAACCAGTCTGCAAAGCCGAATCAAGATCCAGGGCAACATCAGCTGCTATACTGTGATACAGAGTCCCATCTACTAGAGCCTATAACAGAATCAACTTGTTATTGTTGCCATGCTTCTAGTTCGGTTGAAGAGCTCTTTTGTACCCTTTTAGTGTGCAGCTACAACAGTGAGGTCAGCTTCAAAAAATGTTCCAGATTTATATCAATATTTACAATCCACGCCTGCCATCTGTGAAGAGTGGAAGCTTGGATGAGGAAGGATGATCACATGGGTCATTCATCATGAGAGCACATGCCACGCAACAAGCATAGAGATAGCTACTGAATAGTAACGTCAGGTGTGAGCAAAATTAAAAGGACTTGAAAAATAAGGGAAAATTATAAAAAGACACATACTAGTGCCCATAGGTTGGCTCAAAAGTCAAAACTACACTGGCCCACCTTGCAGGTATGACATTATGCTTGTCCCTAATCCCCTGCATTATAACTAAAAATTCATTCTCATGTCTTCCAATGTATAGCTCCACAAAAACCCCTCCCCAGTTAATATTGCAATTTTAAATTTACTTCGAGTAAATGATTCAAAGTATACCCCTGCCTTCCCCCCCCCCCCCCCAACACACACACACACTTATATGCACTACTGCTCTCATCGGGGTTCCAACTCCATATCGGTTCATGTGGTTGAATTTTGGTAAATGTTTCAGTTCATAATCTGGCTAGACTTCCACAATTCATTTGGTATACATTCCAGTATACAATGCCAACGGATTATAGTTATTATACCAGCCAATTAGCTGTCACATTTTTGGGCGTAAGCCATCTAATCATGTGGGAAGTCTCTGCACCTAATACTAAATTGTCTGGGCTCACCCGTTTAGTGAGGTTTTTGTAGCTAAAATATGAGGTTCTTAAAGTATCTCCACTTGGTTTAGCCTGGTCACTTGCAATCTCATGTGGATTGTGGTCACAGCATCGAAAGAACAAGGGCTTTAGGCATTTTCTATGGCCAAATGCTCCAACAGAGAACTGACTTGCCCAACTATTATGACATGGGTTGACACAATAGGGACAACATCAGACAGCTTACCGCCTATTTTCCAAGCCAAACTTTAGTGCCCTGTTCATCGATCAAGAGCAAATGGATGAAGGAGATGAGGGCTGGCATGGGTTCATTTTGCCTATAGGTCCTGATCTTAGAAAGGTTCATCACAAGTTCAACATTTTGTCCTTGGCAGATGGCACCCATCCTGCCCCCAGTACTGCCTCATTTCTCTCATTAAATCCAAATACTATACCAAGAAATCCACTATTTACCAAAAACATAAAATGAAATTCCTCCAAGGCTCTGTAACTTAAAAACTCTTGTCAATGACAGCTTACCTCATTCAAGAGACTTCACAACAATATTGAGAAAATGACTATTATTTTGTAAGCGTGAAGCCACGAAGAATTTAATATCAATTATATAAAGAAATGGTAGTTAATTTTCTATTCTAGACAAGTCTAACGTAAATGTTGACTGAAATACAAATAATAATAACATACGAATCAAAAGACATGATTTCCATACATCTTATGCCTTTTCACCATGATCTTGACAACATACTTGTCTTTTGTACTAGTTCTGGGTAGCATTTTCATTTTTGTTCTAAATCTTAGTAATTGATTTCATCCATAGCTAACCCTGGCTCGGCCCCAAAATTAGACAAAATATATGTCGTGGGCTCTTTTCAAGTGAGAGCCTGCTCTAGCGCAAGAGTGCTACCATCCTCGTTGCAAGTAGGCACCTGGGTTTACAACTTCCAACAGCCAATTTGGGGTCTCAATTACTGTCCTTTCCGACAGTTTTCAACAAATGTTAAATTTATGAAAGCCCCTAAATGCTGGAGTCTCTATAGGCTAAAGCATAACATCTTTGCAAATCTAACGGACACTTTCGAGGCATAAATTGGCATGATTACTTAACTACATAAATAGACACCGATATGAACGGGTTGATATATGAAGCAAGCCAATATTAAAATTCAGGACTGTTGGAGAAATGAGAATCAATGTGCAGTCTAGTGACGCGGGCAGGACGACAAAATGAAAGGTTTCCAAAACGGTGTCTGTTGAGTCAATTCAACGCATCACAATGTAAGTTTAGAGCATAAAACTATAATTAGTCAAGACTCTTATTAGAAAATAAAGGTACGCACCAGTTAAAGGTCTTGATTGTTTGTGATCTAGGTGGTTGCCATTTCATTTATTGCACTCTTACAACTCGAACGATTGAGACCAGATTGATTGCAACGAGAACAATGGGAAATCCTCTTGCCTTGAAATTACGACTCTATTTGAGTAGTGCATAGGTGACCAGCTGGCCGCTTGGTTCTTGGTGACTGCACGAGGAAGAGGCCCCTGAGATTACCTTTTCTAGAATCTTCCTCGACGTCTAACTGGATTTGGTCAAATGTTGGCTCATTGAAGGTCAGTACCGGAGGAATTTGATGCTTGAACAAAAGCTTTTGCTCGTCCACCAGGAAGACGCGATCGACAAGGTCATAAACGCTTATCCTAGACTTAGGAAGGACTTCCATGGCATGTGGACAAGGAATCCCTGTATAGTCCATCTCCTAAAATTCCTCCCTCTACCATAATACGACTAGCAACTTTGCGTCGATCAACCCCCCCCCCCCCCCCAGTGGCAATAGTAATATAACTCCTCCATGCTTCCCATGTAGCAACTGCATATATCAAATTATCAACGAACATGCCTTACATTATACAATGACATGTCTTGTTCATGCATATCCATATTGCAAAATGCAATGATTTTGTACACATAGAGTACATATAAAGGTAAAAAAACAAAGTGAAGGAGTCCAAATGATCATAGAACATAAACTAATATCTATCGGATGTACTAAAGATTGTTGCTCGCCAAAGCCGACGTTCAAGGAAGGTAATACTGTTGTTGGTAACACTAATGTTTCTAACAATTCTAATGATGGCAGTGAAGAAGAATGGGGAGTATTTATATCCATTGTCGAATACCAATTTATTGAATATAGATATGAAGATCATGAATGGGAGGAGTTTGTATTTCCTGAAACTCAACAAGATGTTGGTTTCACTGCGGTAGATGAAGAGGTCTTTACCAGTTTGGCAGAAGGAAGTAAACAAAAGAGTTCAGACCACTCCAAAGAATGGATCAACGATGATGGATGTTCAAACCACATGACAGGTGATGAAGGCAAGTTGATAGCAAGACTAACTACAGGGAAAAAAGAATTATGGTCAAGTGAACCTGTTCACCAATGTCAAGGCTTGAAGATCAGTTGGCTCAAGAATATATATATATATATAATGTCCCTGCTATGAAGAAAATCTTCTCTCAGTGTCTCAACTAACTAAATTTGGAGGTTATGTTATCTTTGGACGTGATGATGTGAAGGTATATGAAAGAGTGCAAATTTCAAGTGAACCTTACATGCAAGGAAGAAGATCAGAATCTCCATGTGTCATGACAGCCCAATAAGCTTATATTGACAGAACATGAATGAATGAAACAACTGATATGTGGCATGCAAGGCTCGCTTGTCTCGGTTTCCCGAAGGTCAAAGCAATGGTGCAAAGACAACTGGTCAGCGGACTTCCTCAACTAGAAGTTTGATCTGACATTGTATGGCCAGGCACACCAATTGCAATGTATTGAATCAAAGTCTCAAGCAAAAATGCCGCTTGAGCTTATACAGTCGGACGCGTTTGCCAAAGGGAAAAGAAGATCCCAGGAGGCAAGTAGTACATGGTAATTTTTGTGATGGTTTTTCTAGATATGTGTGGGCGTATATTATTAAAAGAAAAATCTCAAGTGTTTGCAATGCCTTTTCAACTAACTATGTTGTTAGAACATTCATTCAACACTGATAAACTGCATAAAGCCAGTGAAATTTGACAAAAAGACAACATCTCTCCTTCCAAAAACACTATGGCGCACAATGTACTTTTCTCACTGTGAAATCTCTGTAGCTAAAGGGAAAAATTTTCCTACCAGGAAAAAAAATAAAGAGTATTTTGTTATATTCAAATCCTAGATCAGGACTTAAGGGAGCAACTTCACAATGCAGCATCTTGACATCATATGAACACCTCCACTTTATCTTTAATATAATGTAAGGCTGGTACAATATAGGACCTTATCTTGGTGTACCAAGTAGGATATATACCACATACCCCTTGCAAGTGTACATGATCATTTGTTTTTGGTTCACCGCATCTCCGTCTCTTTCTCTGTCATCCATTTCTTTGATCTAGCTAACAGAATTGTAGTAGTCGAAGGCTCCATCTCTTTCTCTCTCCTCTCATTGTTTCCATTCTAGCCAAATCATTGACATTGCGTGTTTATTGAGGCGCTCACCCCATGAATATGGTTCCACCCCATGAATATGGTTCCACCTACACCAGATGTGGCTGTGTACATTTATAAGAAAGAGGTTTCACTTTTCAGATATCATAATTATCAATTATACTTTTTCAGATGATAATCTTGCATTATACCGCCCTTTTTTGTATTTTTCAAGAGACTTGAAGTTGCTATGTATATTCTGTTACACGTAACCAAATAAATTTCAAAGGTGTATTAGGAGCAAATGATAAAGCATTATATCCATTTAAGGGGAGTAATTACTCGTGGATATTTCATAGGAACAACATGGGTTGATTGGATTAAAGGGCTAATTTTGCATATTTGTTTTACAGAACACACAAACTCATTCATTGATATATTGCACATATTAAATTTAGGCAAATGTGTATTGGGATTGAAAGGATCATAGTAAGGGTAATTCTAGCCATGTTATAACCAGCTTAGTCTTGGCCATTACATTGTTAGAGTAAGAAAAATCTTATTATTGTTCTTTATTACATACTAAGCTACGGTGATCAAGTTGTAACGTATTTCATCATAAAAGAGTATCCATGAACAATTTATACTTCAATGTGAATACACATGTAAGCACACACATTTGTGTACAAAAGTTTTAAGAAGCACGCCATACATAAACTCGTACCTCTGAGCACATCTACGTTTAACATGGTGATGGTGGTTGCCAATGCAATTCAGTTCACTCAAAAATGCAACTCTGACTATGTCACGATTGTAGCACTCCAAGAGTAGATGTAAGTCTATTATCTTAGGTATTAGATATAATATTTATTTGGACAACAAATTTAAACCTAAATGAGGTATACATTTCAGGTAACAAAAGGAGTTCTATGACGCCATTTCTTAGGTGCATTCCTAGTACTACGTTACACAAAGTTGGTTAGCTTGTCACTAATTTTCAAATTCTCATCCTGAATAATGATATGTAGGACATCTTTAGGCATATGAATAAAGACACAAAAAAATCTATCTTAATCTTATTTGGTAGCATCGCACTAACAATAGTGCGTCTATTTGCCCATTTCACAACATTGTTGAAACAACCAACTAATTTACCCTATATATATAAAACAAATTCAATCAATTTCATTTATGCTAAGATATTATCTCCTAACTGTACTTGAAGCATAGCTCTCCATCGAACATAAAATAGTGACAAGTTTGATGGTTTAGGAGCCATAACAATAATAATGGGAAAGAAACAATAATGAAAATTCCAAACTTACTTAAGATCAACGGATACTCAATGAAATTTTTGCAGTAACCTTGCCGCAAAGTTATGATGACCAAAATTAGTGCCGAACTCCTTCTGAAATTTAAAACATTATCACATGTAAGAATCTTTGGTAAGGAGAATACTAACTTTTTTTGTCCCAAAATGTTACACCATTTATATTTACATAATGTTGTTAAGCATTTGCTGGATACATAAATGATTCTTTCTTATAACTCCTTGTGGCAATTTTTTAAAACTAAGTCAAAAAAATAACAATAGAACTCAAAGATGTAGAGACCCTTTTAGCTCAAAAGTTGAGGCATCTTCGTTCTTATTGTTTATGTTTACACCGATGGAGAATAGTGTGTTAGACTTTTCAGAAATCATTGTTGATTTTTAGTCTTCTAGTCTCATATGCTTTTTTTGTACATTATTTTTTAACGACGAATGTTTGCATGTTCAAATGATCTTTGGACTTTTGAGTTTTTTTTTGTTTCTTATGTTGAAATGCAAAAGCCTGTTAATAGGAGTACTCTCTATGTGTTTTCTCATGCTCATTTTAATAGGCAAAGTACGTATTAGTCTCAGCTGTTATTCCGTGTTCAAATCAAGAAATTCACACTAATAGGACATGATAATGTGTCATTAAGAAATTGTTCGAACCATGATAGTCCAGGGTTATAATTTTGATAAACCCGAAAGATGGGTAGTTGACAAAAAAAACTTTTGGGTTACTGTGCATCATACAAAAAACATACTACCATAGCTAAGTTCCATCACTTTACTACTACCATTACCACTCATACAACCACCATTGTTGTCAAGACACCCATCATTAATACCATCATTACCATCATTGTTGCCACAATCACTACTTTATCGATATTACTATCATTACCCCCACCACAACCAGCAAATTGCATTCCCTGCCACCACTTATCACACTTATTCCTCCCTACTATCAACCACCATTACCACTGTTGTAATTACCATTGCCATATGCAATGTCGCTGCACCAATCCCATGACGCTTTACATGTACCAGAACCGTCTTGTTAGTAACATTATCAAAACTACTGTCACCACAACCATCACCATTGCCACCAAAAATACAGTTGCCACAAAGAATTATATATCACTACCACATCGACCACAATTACCGTTACCATAAATATTATATGGCCACTTGTACTATAACATAGCTTTAACGTCATCACCATTCCTAGAGGCACCATTACTCCACGTAGGCATAAATACATGATCGGAGGGGGGAGGCCTTAGAGAATTACTTATGATCTCCTAGTCCCAGGACTTAATATACATGGTGGTCCAATCCTAGTTTATACATCATTTGTTTACTACTATTACACTACTTATATGGACCACCTTAATGTAGCCACTTTCACTACAGCCACCTCACCCGTCATTATTGTCACCTCAACTATTGATCATCACTATAGTTGCCGCTGTTACCACCATGATAATGTTATCACAACTACCACCACCATTATCATCCCCACTGCTGCTCGTCATACCTACAACTACTATTATAACCACTACCAAATGAGCCCAATATGCCCTACCTATGCTGTGGGTAAGTGTAGATTTTGTTAAGTGATTAGTGAGGATAAGTTGTGGACAAAGAAAATATATATATATTCCTTATGTCGCTCGTATTTCTTTCTGGCTGTCCCAAATTTATGGTAAAGCTTGGAAGATACAATTTCTCAAACACATACGTTTTGCAATTTTTGAAAGCAAATGAACAACTTTCTCGGCCTTTGAGAAAAGCACAAGTGGTTACGCAACAAAATTATATTCCAATTAATTAGTAGAATAAATAATATAATCCCTTTAAGTTTCATTTTATGTCTGGAAGCATAATGAAAATTTAGGAGCAACCTTAGGCTGGAAACCTTGCTACTTGCCAGGTTATATATATCGCTATAACAATAGAACTAACGCCAATAGATAGAGATAGAGATAGAGAAAACCATCCATACTTGCAAAGTATTATCAGTATACTAATAGAACTATATGAATAGAAGTGAGGTCAATGCATAGAACTATACATACTTCCCAAACATATGACATCCCCAATTTTTTATACAATTCTAGGAACATCAAGTCGCTCTAGAGAGGTACAAAATTGAAAATGAGGAAAAATAAATAAACCTTGTCCACAGTTAGACACAGTATTAAGAGTCATATGACATAGTATTAAGCACAATAGTTATGTTATGAAGCATACTAAGTATGAATTATAGCAAAAATAATTAAAAACAAAATTAGATGACTCAATCAATATAATTAAATTCATGAGTTTAGTATATACATGTTCTTTTTGCTAAAAGTGTAGAGGGATCAATTACCACCAAAAACCGGGGGGGGGGGGGAGGAGGGAGAGAGAGAGAGATGTCGAGGCTAACTTATGCTGCACTAACTAATACTACCGTTATAATGCTTATTGTTGAAGTAAATTCCTTAGGGGTTCCTAGCAAAGCCATGCTGTAACTAAATGCATTCAGTAGTCAGATCCCCTACTCAACATTAGTCTGTATCCAATGCTCAGATACTATTTACTCTTGTAACAGTTTAGTGAGGATCTTCTAGCTGTGCTCCATCTCTATATTGCTCAATATACACTAAATGAAACTATGCTAGCTTCTTCATTAAAACTGCTTCTTGTAGCTACACTACTAGAGTATTTTAGTTAAGTAAGGTGTATTTAACCTTAGGTCACATTTTAGTTATGTATGCTATCTTTATGGTGTAACTGTTCCCTTGGTCTATGTGACTGGAATTATAATGAAACGGTTAACAGAGAAAAGGAAAGTGCCACATAACATCCATTTCTTGGTTCCACTACCTGGCATTTGCCCTTCCAAACTGTTCAATTTCTAATTTGGCATATAGGAATTGTAAAATCATTAAGCATAGAAAACGTAATACTTAGGTTATGGAGCATATAGGCATGGTAACATCACTATGAATTGTTATCGTATTAGAGCCGGGGAGAATGTTTTCTGAGAATTGATGCCCTTTTCCTATTTCTCAATTCTAAACCCAATAGGGTTCATTGATGTGCTGCTAGGTCTAAGACTCAAAGGATTAGACGCAATTTAAAATTCTACAATCAAAAAGCTCTTATGACTCCCACCCCAACCCCCAAACCCCATATGTATCCATGTAACATGCAAATATCTCCTACAAACGATCTATTTTGTAATATCGAACACCTAACTTCTAAGTAAAGAAATTCTAACCCTAATTTCTATCAGAAACAGCAAACTATTAATTCTTGCTTGCAATAAGTGATCGCACTCCACCAAAGAAAGAGAGTAGCGAGGTAACCTAGTAAAGAGACGACAAAGGCAAGGGTGGCATCGAGTTCGAGTGTATGCAGTGAAGGAAGAGGAGATTAGAGTGAACAGGACTTCCTGCGCTTCAAAGGCTGCTCAGGTATTCTATCATAGCGCAAGCGGCAGATTCAGATTGGAAGTCTAAGCAGTGGAAGTCTTCCCTACTGAGTAGCGATAAATCATTGTTTTTGTTACTATTTCCTAAAAAATCTACTAAAAATGGCTCTTGTTGTGGGATACATCAATCAAGAGCAATCACTGTCAAGCATATCTTTGGTAACTTGGAATATAATCGAATAATCACGGGCCAAGTGTCGGGGAACAAGAACTTCTAATCTTTTTTTAGGCTAGTGCCGAGTGATAAAGTGTCACGTGTCACACATTTTCTTATCCCTTTCATTCAATACTCACATTCTACGTGCCATTATGACTTTGGCAAAGTGCTAATCAACTTAACCTGCCACCCCATTGGCTGATCGAGGTGGTAGGGCTGATTCGCCATAGAATTCAACAAAAAGAAGTAGAAAAGTAGGAACATGAGAAACATGATGGAGAAGCTTTAAAAAGTTTTACCTACATTGTTTATGAACTGTTTAGGGTGGCATTGCCTAAAACTGCAATGGGCATCGGTGCTTGTTTCCGTAGTTAAGTCTTTCTCTAAGATCACAACATCCTAAAAAGTGCCCCATATCCTCCTCTCTTGCCCAAAAATGCAAAAGATGGAAAAGCAGAGCAATGCCTCCCTGGTGAGTTTGTGGAGGCTGTGGCCACTACAATGGTAATGCTTATTATAACAGGTGTTACGCCTCCTCTTTTAGGCAAAGAAAAGTTTGTGCCTAAAACCAACTCATGCTTGATTCCCTTCGTAGCCGAAAGGCACATATACACCTTCAATAAGGCTAAAAATATAAAAGGTACAGGACTTGGAGGTCCCCATATTTGGCCCCCCGTATTAATGCTACCACTTGGCATAACTCACTGTGCCTCGACAAACAGCTTGCTCGTTGGATGAAGCACTTTCCTGCACTTCTTTTGTTGCTTAAAATGAAAAGGAAGCAACAGTAGCTTTCAACGCAGCAATACTGCATAAGGCTAAAATTTGACAAAAAGCCATGAGAAAACTACAATGAAATTCAGCAGTTATCATTGCATGCATGCCCATTTTGTTTCTTACTGAACCAATTGAAGTGCCAAAGTACCAGCTGTATGATTTTGTAAAAAAAACTGTACAACTTAAAAAACATAAAATAAAGTCAGTCAAAGTACTCTCAATCAACCTAATACTACTGATTGCAAAATGTAAGAGGTGTACCTTTACACGGGCGCGCACAAATGGCCGAGCTTCAGATTACGATCATCACAACGACATGCATGACAATCTCTATATTTGTTTGGAAATTTGTTGTTATGTTGGCATGGGTACAGCAGCGGGAAAGGAGGGTAAATCCGACCAGGTAGTGGTGGTTGGGGGGTGAGGGGTTTGGCGAGGGGGATGGAGGGACCAGACGTGCGGGTGCAAGTGTTGTGTGCGTAGAATAGACATAATTGGTTTGGGGAAAAGGGCATTTGGAGGGAAATTGAAGTGGGTGGGTGGGTGGGGTGGGAATGGCCGCCAGAGGGGGTGGGGGTGGGTGGGGTTGGAAGGATTTTGTAGGGAATAATCTAATTGTGGAAAGAGATGGGAAAGGAGCGGGGACCAGGGTCAAACAGGATTGGGGGGAAGGGTAATTTGGGGGATGGGAAAAGAAATGATTTTTTTTTAAAAAAAAAAACCCATTTTTTTTAACTCATCCCCTTTTTCATAAAGTTCTAAAAGTAACCCCACTTTTTCACAATTTTTCAAAATAAACCCACAATCTACAAATGTTTTACCCCAAAACCACTCTAATCCTAATTTTCCCTTTCTATTAACTATCCAAACACTCATCTTTGCCTAAAACTAACACCTCTCTCTCTCTCTCTCTCTCTCTCTCTCTCAGTGGTTGTCTAATACCATGTCATCAGCTTAGATGGTGTTAGACTACCACTAAATAATTGTCAACTAATCAAAATAATAGTTAGGGAGACAAACTTTCACGTGATCTTGTTTGAGATTTGGGACTTGTTTGCATGAGCCCACATCCAGCCTGACTGTGTGTGGAACTCTCAATATTTTGCCAGACTTTTCGGCACCATCTCCTTCACTAACCTAATTTTGATAAATTATACATTATTCTTCTTCAACTCTTTTAAACATGTCATCATAATATGTAGTTCCCAAGAAAGAACCCTGATTAATCTAAACATGGTTCTGCCTTGGGGCTTGAAGACCAAACCTCCCAAGCCATAACGCAACTAAATTCTTCATGTGGAGATCTGTCAAACCAAAAAATAAGACCATTGATTGAACTCAATTAGAGATCAGAACTCGGCAGGATCTACCATTAGATGGTGTTGTTTTCAACAAATTGTTTTAGATTCAGCAATCTTGTGTTGAAGTGGTGATCAGGGATCTCATATGATGGTTTGTGTGTGTGTGGAAAAAGAGATAGGGTGGGCGGATGGGAGAGAGCGTATTGCAAGATACAGAGTTTTAGGGCTGGAGTTGTGACTTTTGTATTCATCTTATTTCCTATTATAGTTAATCATGGTTAAAATTATTTGTATATAGTTGGATACTTGTCCCACCAACCTATTATTTTGTTTAGTTAGTAAATTTTTAGTAGTTGTTTAACACTTCTAGGCTGATGACGTGATATTAGACAACCACTAAATATTTTCTCCTCTCTCTAGCCAAACAAAACCTCTTCATGGTTAGTGACATCGACGGCAAGAATGAGGAGGTGATATTTTGGCTGCCCTTGTTGACGTTCCTGGGAAGAAGATGCGTGAATTTGTTGAAATTTTTGTGGTCATTTTTTTGGTAAAAAGTACAACTAAATAGTGCATGAATTCAAGGACGCAGGTCTGAGGGTAGTGAGGTTCTTCGCAGGAAGTACTAGAACTTTGGTGGTAAAATTACATGTATCGGTGAGGCCGAAACGTGCTTCAGTGGACTAACGACAAGCATGTTGGGAAGTGGGCCAATATGACTAGGATCGTGAAGATGAGCTGCTTCACCCGCACAGTGGACAGGAGGCCCTGAATGTGAGCAATGATTTGACACCCTACAAAAATGAATTTAGGTGTTAGCAACATCCTCAATCATACCAGGGAAATGAAAAAAAAAACCAGCATTAAAGTCAGTACATCGCATCGGCTAATTGTCCCCCATTCGGCATCCCATCGGCGATGAAAACATGGATTTTGGCTCCTGAATGTAAACTCAACATTAAAGTCAAAGACCGCTGGTTTTGCAACGACAGCATCTGCCCCGTCTCTTCATTTGTGCAAAACAAAAATTACTTGTTGCGTGAATCAATAGAGCACGCATCACAGGCCTCGGCTACAAATTGATCGTACAATGTTGTTTCATCCACATATAGCAGCTGGTTGTTTCCTCCCTCTACGACAATTTGACCAGCAACGTTGCGTCGAACACCCCCCCAGTGGCAGTAGCAGTATAACTCCTTCACGCTACCCATTTAGCATCTGCATGTATCAAATTATCAAAAAACTATGCATTACATTATACAACGCGACTGTCGTGATCATGCATACCCATATTGCAAAATTGCAATGATTTTATACACATAGTACATATAACGGTAAAATATACAAAGTAAGGAGTTTGAATGATCATGGAACGTAAGCTAATATAGTTCGGTTGTACTAAAGATGGACAATTGCCGAAACCGACGTTCGATGAAGGTAATACCGTGTTGGTAGACCCGACGTTTCCAACACTTATAACCACCGAGGTGAAGGTCGAATGGGGAGCATATATATCAAATGTCAAAGACCAATTTATCGAAAAGACAGATATTAAGATAATTCGATGGAAAGAGGTTGTATTTATGGAAACTCAAGAAGATGTTGGTTTCCCCATAGTCGCATGAATTGGTAGGTCTATACCAGTTTTGTTAGAGGAGCAAACGGAGGGATAATTCCGACTACATGATATGAACAACGACACTGGATGATCAAACCACATAACAGGTGTATTGGGCAAGTCGATAGCAATACCGACTACACACGAAAAAGGATCATGGCCAACCAAACAGGTCCACCAATGTATTGGATGGAAGATCGGTTGGCTCAAGAATATATATATATATATCATGTCCCTGGCAAAGATGAAATCTTCCCTTAGTGTCTCTCAACCACCTAAATCTGGAGTTATGCTATCATGGTCGTGACGATGCGAAGGTTTATGAAAGAGGGCAAATTCCAAGTGACCGTCACGTGCGAGGATTTGCACTCAAAATCTTTGTGTCGCGTGAGTTTCCAAATAAGCTTATATTGACAGGACGGGAAATGAATCGAAGTACACTTCTACGGCATGCAAGATGGGTCTACTTTTTATAATTTATGAACAAAGGGTAGAGGTTAAGAAAAGATGGGTTTTTTCAACTCCTTTAAATTGCTCTACCCAAAGTACCCTCCCCCATCTTCCCCTCCAAATCACATTTGACAATCTGCAATACATACATGCCCCACAGCCCCTCACCCTCCCACCCATATCCTTCCCACCCCCACCCCATGCGCCACCCTACCCCTACCCACCCATCCACCAACCGCCCAAGTCCCACAGTAGATTTACATTACTATACCGCTGCAACTGATATGTGAGTGGTAGAGGGAAGACATTGTCTTTGTCACTTCAAATGAGTAGCGTTTAATTCATCAAAACCCAAAATCTATTAGTAACATGATGAAATACCAGGATTAAAGATTATGTACCATAAATTTTTCTGATTATACAATGGCAACTCTTCATAGAACCCAAGCACAAACCCTGGTTTCATCTGTAACTTGCCTAGGCTAAAGTGGGGAGATGCGAATCTGCATGCTTTGAAGTCCAGGTTGTTCCAGAGATCCAATTGTATCTCCTTAACTTGAGAGGTTACACATTACCTGACAGCAAAAGAAGCATCATACGAATGTAAGGTTGTTTCAGTATGCCTTTTCTTTGTCATAGTTATCTAAATGTAAACCCAAGCAAGGTCGTTTCGTAGCTGAGTAAGGAAAGGGGGCCATAGAATCACACATTTTCACACGCGTTAATAATTCCGAGCTAGCTTAAGGTGTGTTTTGTGTGTTCATTTCTCTGTGATGTGGACACCCTTTAATCTGTAGCGTACTTTTTTCTAATCACAGCTCCACTGGAGCTATATTAAAGTTTACGCCCTCCTCTTCAGTGACATCAGACCAATCCACATTCGATCAAGTTTAGTAGTCACATCATCGGTCCAAATTTTCTTAGGAAGTTGATTCTCCCGTAGGACAACAAACACAAAACGCAGCGCACTTGTTATTAAACATATAGGGTATAAACATGGTTTACTTTGATGCAAGTCATTTTCTCCAAGACTACAAGTATGGTTGTGTGAAAGTGCTTGTCCGTTTTTTCAGATAATCAAGTCATTTCTTCTCTTACAACCAATGGAATAGAAACTTTGCCAAAGAGAGTAGCTTGTATTAGAGCACGCTTGACTCTGCCATAGGACAACAAACACACACCCAAAAAAAAAAGCTAATAGGGTTGGTAAGTTTTCTTGGACACAAGTCAATTTCTACAACAGTGCAAGTCCTGATATGCAAAGATGCTTGCCATTTTATGCAAATATTCAAGTCGTTTCTTCTCGTGCACCTAATTTAATAGATACTTTGCCCTATTTGCGAATGAAGACGTGGTTTTGGAGTTCTTAAAGCTCGTCCTTTGCAAAGTGGGCTAGCGTCACTGTCAATGGTACTAAAATGCATGCTACACCATAATGGCACCACGTGTATAGGATGCGGCAGGAAGTACTATTTTCGTCCCTGCAAAATGGCACCATGTTTTTACTAGGCATATCTACATCCAATTGTGCTATGATATAAGCTCTTCCCTTAGGCAAAGTTTCGATTTTATTAGTTGCAAGATTAGAAACGACTTGAATAGCTGCATAAACTCACAACCATCTTTGCATATCTATACTTGCATTCTTGCAAAAAAAGACTTGTGACAAGCTTGAGCCATTCATAACTGTCTTTTGTTCTTGAATACTGTCGGTCTCTAGGTGCAACATGATAATGGTTATTTTCCTCCTCAAACAACCAACCTCACAAGCACCACTTGGAAATCTAAACAGAACATATGCATTGCAGCCTAATCACTTCTCTTAGTCAAGTTCCCTTTCATTCCAATTTAAAATCATCCTCATCATTATCAGGATTAACATATGTTACAAAGTAAGAAAGATGTCAAGAAACGAAATAACTTAATCATAGCACACGATTAATAATAATTTTTTAGCTACCATAAGCAAGATACACTAAATGTCATCAAGTGTCTAAGTGCCTGAACTAGCATTGTTTCTTGTTCTCTAACTTGCTCAAAATCAGCCATGCGTATCCTTTATCTGAGTGATGCCATGTTCTTTTTGGCTACAAAAGCAACATAAGCAAATAGAATAAAGGCTGCTTGATTGGTCGCGTGCCATGTTGGCCCTTGGTTGAACAAATATGGTGCTAGAGTGGTTTGTGATGCAGCTAGCAATGTCCAAGCAAAGCTGAATACTCTAAATCCGTAATCAGGGGATGGCCTAAAGCTCAATACTGAGTGCTAAAAACCACCATTACAGCCCTTCCGCTCCCATTTAGTCTACTGGACAACAAACTAATGTTGTTGTATGGACCTTGATTCCTGTGGCTATTCTTCTTCCTATCATGTTTTTGTTTTGTTTACTTTCAGATTTTATACTTATTAGACGGCAACGAGTTTGATGTTATATTGTTTCTCTGTTTTGTATTAAGCATTTATAGTTAGGTTTTTTGCGATTGATAACAGATGATGGGCAACAAGAAGTTGCATTTAAATACACTTGCATCTGCTTGGTAGTAAATTATTTTTATGAGCATCATGAACATGTGCAAAGCCGGAATTGGGTATGGATTATTTACTTTGAAGGAGAAAAGTGTTTTATTCCTATAATCCTCAAGATAGATGTAGGGAAGGTAGCTAAGTATTATTTGAAGGCACTGATTGTGGTAGAAGCCATTTGACCCACCAAGTAGCCCCATACAGTAATGTAAATCTAACATGGGACTTGGTGGATGGGTGGGTGGGGGTAGGGTGGCACATGGGGTGGGGTGGGAAGGATAGGGGTGGGAGGGTGAGGGGCTGTGGGGCATGTATGTATTGCAGATTGTCAAATGTGATTTGGAGGGGAAGACGGGGAAGGGTACTCTGCGTAGAGCAATTTAAAGGAGTTGAAAAAACCCATCTTTTCTTAACCTCTACCCTTGTTCATAAATTATAAAAAGTAGACCCATATTTTCTTAAGTTTTCAAAACAAACCCACATTTTATAAAAAATTTACCCCAAAACCCCTCATTTCTTAATTTTCCCAATATTAACCAACTTCAGAAGACACTATACACGTCTCAGATTGCCTTAACAGCACTAATGTTGCATTAAAAGCAACTTACATGCATTCGACCATATTTAAAATCTGCTCATATAGATTAACATGTTAACGTACTTGGTAAAACTTTAGGCCGTTAATTATTAACCATTGATGTTTCCTACATCGGCTTATATTCTCGAGAATAGAAATGTTAGGATTGCTTCGGTCTTTATTGCCTAACTGAACGATGCATACATCAAGGCATGACTATTTCAAGGCATTTTCTTTATTTCTCTCATATATGCTTGATGCTAAAGATTTCATATAACTAACTAACGAACATTCGTTTTGTGATAGTATAAATAGGAGACATGCTTGATGCGGGATGTATCACTAAAACCAAGTTTTCCAAATTAGCATTCAATCCTAATGTCCCATAAAATGCTCCTTAATTGATGCTAGCTTAAACATATTGGGAAGCAGAAGGAATTACTGGAAAGATTCATGCAACAAGGTTTAGTTTGTTGCATGAATCTTTCCGGAATGAGGTGTCTACCACTGGCTAAGATCAGGTCTAAACGTTAACTCTTCCTCTGGGGCCCTTATAATTGACAAGTGAGATATGCATAATGACGCCAAAACCAACTTGGTTGACCTCTAAATCAATGTGTGCCTGCATAAGGGACACATCTTGCTGCAAGCAAAAGAATGGCATTCAACATTCATCGTCAAGCATGACATATCATAGCTCATGATGGCAGTTCGAACAAAAGCATGTGCATGTAAAATCATTTGCAATGGCAAAATAATCTTTTTTTAATTGCGTATCTTCTTTTTCTTTTGTCATACGTGTGCGATATCTTATTCTACCGAATTGAATACTTCGAGCTCACGGTGGGTTTTTTTTGTTTAAGCCTATATGTCACGCCCCCGATCCGAAGGCGGACATGCACATACTATTTCAAAATATTCTTACTTACCAGAAATATAATACCCAAAGAATTTTACCAATAACATAACCTCAAAATGATAATCAGAGCTCTAAATGTATCCCAAATCAAAAGCATTTGTATTTATCCTCAAAGTCTAATAAATGCAGCGGAAATCTAATAACAATAGTCACTTCCCAAACATTGGGGTTACCAAAAGCTACTTAATCAAACTATTACAAGTTCTCGTTTTCAAGTCACTAAAAAGAGTCTACAATTAAAGAACAATTCTGACTCATGCTTATAGATAACTCATCTACCGATGTCTCAGCTTAAATACCTGAAATGGGAGGAGAAAGGGGGGGTGAGCACAAAGCCCAGTAAAGATCACACGCACACACCCACAGAGTACAACGCATGTATCCAATAATATGTAGCTGAGTCAAAACGAAACATATGAAAACAAGGTGCAAAGACGATAGTAAATCTTGGCACGACAAATCTCATTACGGGATATTAACCCATCAAAGGTCGAATCAAAGTCAAAAGGTCATAATCAAATAATTGAACTAATAATCAAAACAATACCATCACGTAACACGTCACTGTAAAGCACGTTAACCTAAGCACGCGGAGGTTCTAAGTCAAAGTTGCATACCCGTAGCAATTGCCATATCATATCATGGCATCACGTTAACCTAAACACGTGAAGGTTCTAAAATATTAATTCAATTCAGAGAGGTCAAACGAATATCAAAGTATCTCACGGATATACTAGCCGCAATAGTATCAAAACTTTCATTTCAATAAGGACGACTTAACGATTTCAGAAAATACTCAATATTAGACTTAAATTGAAGAGGACGAAGAGACGAGTTTAACGGAAGTGCAATTGCTTAAATCCGAGTTCGTACGGTTCCAGAAATTTGAAAAAAAGAAATATGAGAAGAAAGGTTCACATTGATATGTCCACCATTTGGGTGATGCCACGTGGCACTTCAATACATATTACTACACGCCCAAATGGGCTGAAATGATGTTGCTTTGAATGATAATTGTCTAACACGTGGACAGGCAACATGCTACTCCTGAATTTGGTTCAGGTTATGAATTGCAGACCCAAAAATGCAGCGCAATGACAAGAACGGGTACAACAATTAATTGTTCCAGTACTGTGGGCGGTAACGATACACAGGGGTCACACGATTCAACGATGTGGCAGTACAAGGACAATAAAAACAGTCCTATCAACACACTGCAATTAAATATAACGATCGTAACTTCAACGAATTGACCGAACAAATAAGAAATATTCCAATCAAGTGGCAATCAATTATAGGTGTTAGCGTAAGAGTCAACGTATAAGCACGATTATATACGAAGGCGGAGGGTGCCAATTTCATAGAGGCAGATGCAGTATATGTAACCCTTACCTCAAATCTACGCAATAATCTTCACCCAAATTGCGTATACTTCCGAAAATCTCAAAACTTAAATATTATAATTAACCCACTTACGTTAAAATCTTAACAAGAACAATTCTAATATGATCTAATTCATCCTTAAAATCCAAAGTGGGTTCAAGATTCTTACCAATTGTAAGTAAAAGGGTGGAATCCTCGAAGCCCTAATTTTCTCTTTCTTCTACTATCTAAAAGATCAATTTATCGATAAAACACAAACTAACCGGTTTTTTTTTTTCTTTAAACTTAATAAATTACTTAAAATGCCCTTAAAGATATATTACTTATTCAATAAGAATTCCAAAAAATTGAACAAGTATGGTCGTCCCCTGTTGGGATGTACTATTAAACCTAAATTGGGGTTATTATTAAAATTTCAAAAGTAGCACAAGAATTAAAATAATTAGCTACATATTATTTGGGGTATTACACTATACCTCTTCTTTTTCTTGTAATTGCACTCATTAGATTGCACTCATTCATTTGTCATTTCAATTGGTGTACATTAGGTTGACGTAAAAAGCAACAGCAAGGTATAGAGAGAAGTATGAGATTGCATTGAACTCGTGGACAGTGTTTTCGAGTCATCATCGTCATCTAGGCCTTCGTCCCACATCGTTAGTTCGGCTAAATGAATCATTTGCTTTCATTTCCCTCAATCAAAGCATAGGACTGGTACGGGGCACATGTTTTCTTACAAATCCTTAGCAATCAAGTACTTTCACACAACTTATACCTCTAAATCGTTTTTCCCAATAAACTTGTCACAAATCAACTTCTTCTTACAACGTCACTAGCCTCACTGCCGTCCTATAAAGCTTTGCTTGCAATTTGAGAAAAATAACAAAATCACAAAGCACCCAAAAGCCAATCTCTACTTTAACGGATTGCTCTAAATCCTGCAGGCAACAAGCTCGTCAACCTCTCCCACCTTGTGCGCATCCTCCTCGTTAATCTCTCCCTCCTTGTGCCCATCCATTTTAATATCTTCCCGAGTGCCTCCTAGTTTTACTAAAATTGAATCTCATCTCCTGCTTAATCCAAAACCTTTGAATTTTAAAGTACTCCCCATAACTTTAACTTAACTCACTCCTACTCTAGCCTCATCAAAGTAAATTAGATCATACGCAAATAAAATAAAACGACGAACATCATCCTAAATACGATTAGAGAGGTTCTCCATTACCAACGCATAACCATAAGCTTCTAAAATCAAAGCATTGGTGAAGTCCATTTTATTGTTCTCACGTTAGTAGTAGCTCGTTCAAACATATCCTTCATCAAATCAACATAGCTTATAGGGACTCCTTTTTCACTAGAGCTTGCTACTCATAAATCCACAAAGACCATGGGAAGATACACTCTTGTGAAGAAGAAGGAATTACCGGAAAGATTCATGCAACAAACTAAACCTTTGACTGAGTAATTCCAAAGACTACCACTTCCCTCTCATTGAAATTGCATCAATACTGTTGGTCTCAAGTCTCAACAGAAACAACAGAAACAACAGAACCAAGTATGTTACCTTAAACTTCAAATGTCAAATTATACTAAACTGAATCTAGCTCGAGTAACCAAATCTGAAATTTCTCCAAAATAGAAGACACGTTAATCTTGACCTAAAAAATTCATTTCTTAAACTTTTGAGGGCTTTCCTTATACTTTGAAGTGCTGAAACCTCTAAGTGCCCAATTAAAACTTAATCAATCACTATGTAACTTATGATTCTAATTTAACTTAGCCATGAAAATTGGCATATGATTCCAAAGTAAACTTCATGATAGCAGCAGACACATGTGTGCATAAAATAAATATGCGGGTATATGGCATGAAACTTAAAAGGAAATCATCCATGTTTTACACAAGCTACATATGTATACTCTCATACACAAGGATGTACATATCTTCGGACTAAAGCAAATAGTACACGTCAAGCACCTATTCAGAAAGTATTTAACTTGTTATTACTTGAACTAAACTCAAAGCACTCACTCACCTCAACCTTTGAGAGAGAGGTGCACATCTAATTTAAAAGCAACACTCAAAATGATGCAGAAGAATGACACAAGGGGATGCAGAAACAACACAAAAGTTGGGACAATAGAACAGAAACAACAGATAACAGTGGGGCTATACAGCGGCGCGAACGAACAAACGTAGAAGAAACATGCTGATCACTCAAAAAATGTAAGAAGGGGTACCTTTACACTGGCGCGCACCAACGTCGAGCTTCGGAAGCGACATGCATGAAACGATCCTTGATTTTGTCGACACGGCGTCCGTTACAGCAGCGGGGACGGAGGAAGGACCACCACGTAGTGGTGGTTGGGGGCTGAGGGGTTGGGCGAAGAGGATGGAGGACCGGGCTGTGAGGGAAGTGCTGGGTGCGGGGAGGAGACAGCCGTGCTTGGAGGAGGAAGACAGCCGTGCGTGGAGTTTCGGCTTGGGGGACAGTCGCGGTTGGGGGGAAATATGGGGGTCGGGGTGGGGTGGGGGTGACCGCAGAAGGGGGTGGGGTAACCTGCGGGGTTGGCGGGGGGGAGATGGAGTGGGGTAGGGAGAATTGGAGGGAAGGGGGATGAAGTGGTCGTCCGATTGGGGGAGAGAATGGCTGGGCGGAGGGAACGAAGTGGGTTTACTGTGGGGAGGGGCATTTTGGGGAAGGGGAAATGCTGATTTTTTTAGAAACCCATTTTTCCACAACTCACCCCACCTTTCAGAAATTTTAGGAATTGGCACCCTCTTTTCACAATTTTCACAAAAAAAAACCCATTAACCCCAAATATTTAATAAAAAATCCCATCTTTTCCCAATTTTCCCAATAAAGAAAGACAAAAGTGAAGCTTAAGCACTTTCCATCTTCAAGGACCTTATTTTTCTCATCTTTTTAGGCCACGTGGTTTCGCTGGAGTAATGCTGGGCTTTTTAGTTCAATCTTGAAAAATTAACTCCAGATGGCAAACTACGAGTTATTTAAAGGCAGTGAAATTTACTTTCTTAAATACAAGAATTACGATTAATCGTATTGTAATGTAACGAACCGCTTTAAAAAAATTTAACTCTAGACCCACGAAAAGTTCTTGACTCGAGCTAACATCTTATTTTATCGTTCTAAGAGAAACAAAAGTAAAAATTATGAAAACATCCTTAATGACTCTAGATGCCCTACTAGATTCCTAATCTATCGAAAACGAAGATGGTAAGTTCAAGGACTAAGTTATACAACCAGAAG
Source organism: Escallonia rubra (assembly GCA_033065855.1). Taxonomy (NCBI): domain Eukaryota; kingdom Viridiplantae; phylum Streptophyta; class Magnoliopsida; order Escalloniales; family Escalloniaceae; genus Escallonia; species Escallonia rubra. The sequence continues at coordinate 75,580 of JAVXUO010000656.1, forward strand.
GTATTAGATACCTATTATACTCTAATAGCCTCTACTTTGTTGTAATGATTTTTTGGCCTTTAACATATATCACATATATGCAAAGGATCCACCCTACGCGTGGTCAAATGGCCTATGTATCCAGTCGGACAAACCGAAATCAAAACCATATAGTTCTGACTTTTCCTTATAGGAGGTGACCTTACCTTTGGTCTTTGACGTAAATGGAACGAAATGAATTTGAACAACTCTTTTTATGTTTTATCTATTGACCAAACTTTGGTCGCGCGGATGGGTGATATTCTAGAGTTTTCTTTTTAGCCTAAACTAGAAAGCACTATAAAGTTACCTCTAGATGATTCTTGCTCAAAAGACTAAAACCATCTCGTTATGAATCCACGATGCAAGCATATAAAAAATATAGAGAATTTCATATGAAATGTTGACTTCCATCTTAGAAATGATGCACCAACTCTAATGAGAAATGGTTCAACATTTCTAGAGAAAATAGTCTCTCCTAAACTGTAGCCCAAAGGTTCCTTTTATAGAGGTCTGGAGCCGATCAAGGTATGTCATGTAAAGAGCTATACTTAGCGATGGGAGTGGTAGTTATCTCACTTTGCTCAGTATTTGAGAGTTTATTCTCAATCGCAGAGATGTTCCATTCATTATTTCCTAAAATGATGTGAACCTTGGTTTCCTTGTCTCCTCTTATCTCACTTTGGTTTAAAGGTCTGGTACCACACCACCGGTCTTCCCATATAGATGTTTTAGAGCCGTCTCCAACAATTCATTTGGTTCCTCTCGCAAGAGCTTCCTTGGTGCTTAGAATTCCCTTCCATATATGAGAGGCTTTCTTCTTCTTTTCCCAGTCTCTAGGGTTATTGGTGAGGTTGTATTTTTCCTTCATCACCTCAATCCACATTTTATAATTTTCCAACCAAATTTGGACAGCATAGCAACATTATTATCTTTAGTCTTGTGGATGCCTAAACCACCTAATCTCTTGGGTTTACAAACAGTGGTCCAGTTGACAAGGTGGATTTTTTTGGAAATGCTAGTGTCACCCCATAGGAAATTTCTATTAATTTTGTCAAGCATGTGACAGGTAGCCATGGGTAAAGGGAAGGTTTGCATATAATTTAGAATAACATTAGAATCTGCACGCTACTTGTTCAGTCACAGTAGACCACTTAAAACAACTTAGGACTTACTTTTATAGTATCCACTAACATTTACAAAGACATTTGTTTTGCTCCAACTCAAGTAAGAATAAACTTCCTTAAACATCATTTCCTTCTCAGAGATAGAAAATTGTCGCTACATCTTGAAAAATTATGTCACAGATAATTATTAGCAATAGTTTCGTCTGGTTGACTTCTTCGGACATCGCTTTAAGCTTTTCCCATAGGAAGTTGCTACGAAGAGGGAAAGAAACAGAGTTCTCTCTTCCTAGATCTGCTCTCATCTGCCTTGAGCTTTTCCCGTTGCAACAGCACCGCCATGGTTGTGATCCCAGAGATCTTTCTCTCTGCATTCTTCCAGGTGCTGCTCGAAAAGCTGGCCTCGGGCGAGCTGGTGAACCTGGCTCTTCCCGAGGGGATCTATTCTCGGCTTCAAACTTGGACTTCAAAGCTCGAGCTAATCCAAGCGGTCCTCGGTGACGCGCAGGAGAAGCAAATTACCGCTGAGTCCGTGAATATGTGGCTCCAACGACTCCAAGATCTGGCCTATGACTTGGATGACCTCCTGGACGAGTTGGCCACCGAAGCACTGCGCCGCAGGCTGATGATGGCCCAACCTACTCAAGCTGGCAACCCCAGTATGTTTCGAAACCTCATCCCAGCTTGCTTTTCAACCAATTTCAGTCCTCGTGCTGTTCAGTTTGATTTCAATATAAGTTCCGAGATAGACAACATCACTGAAAGATTAGAGGACCTTCTGAAACAGAAAAGTGGTCTGAATTTGATGAGTGACCATCTTGGAGGTACTAGCTCGAGAAGAACGGGAGAAGAAAGACCACCTTCAACTTCCTTGGTCGATGAATATTCTGGATTTTACGGAAGGGAAAAAGATAAACAAGCAATACTCGCCCAAATGTGTCTTGGGAGCGAATCGAGTAGCAATCGGAGGCTCCGTGTTATCCCTATTGTTGGTATGGGTGGTATAGGCAAAACCACTCTCGCTCAGCAGATCTACAATGACGAGGAAGTGAAGAATTCATTTGATCTCAAGGCATGGATCTGCGTCTCTGACGAGTTTGACGAATTGGCAATAACAGAGAGGATTTACAAACAGATCTCGTCAGAGAGCTGTGAGTTCAAGGACTTAGAAAAGGTCCAGGTGAAGTTGCGAGAGATAATTTCAAAGAAGAAATTTCTCCTAATTCTAGATGATGTTTGGAACGAGAAATATGGAAAATGGGATGTTCTCTCACGTCCGTTTCAAGCTGGGGCTCCTGGAAGTACAGTTATTGTTACCACTCGCAACGTTAGCGTGGCATCGATCATGCGCTCGGTCCCGGATTATTACCTGGACCAGCTTGGGAATGAGAAAATTTGTTCCATCTTAGCTCACCATGCACGGGGATGGCAAAACTTTGATGCACATCCAGGTTTCAAAGAAACTGGAGAGGCAATAGCGAAGAAATGTAAAGGCTTGCCTCTCGCAGCGAAATCACTTGGTGGCCTCCTACGCACTAAGGGGAACCCAAATGAGTGGAAGGATGTACTGGATAGCAAGATTTGGGATTTACCTACGGAAAATAATGACATTCTTCCAGCTCTAAGGTTAAGTTATCAGCATCTCCCTTCTCATTTGAAGCGTTTGTTTGCGTACTGCTCATTATTTCCAAAGGACTATGAATTCGACAAGCACGAACTAGTCCTTTTGTGGATGGCGGAAGGTTTCTTGAGGCCATCAGAAACTCACAGGGAGATGGAAGATGTTGGTTTCCAATGCTTTGACGAGCTATCATCAAGGTCATTCTTTCAATGTTCAAAAACAGGTGCTGAATCACGATTTCTAATGCACGACCTTTTGAATGATCTAGCTCGACATGTTGCTGGACGGGTATGTTTTAGGCTGGAGGATAAAACCGAGAGCAATGTCCAGCACAGGAGGGATTCTCTCCTGAAGGCCCGTCACTCGTCTTTCATTCGTCATGAATTTGATGGCTCCCAAAGATTTGAGGCTTTCAGTAGAGTACGTAAGCTGCGGACTTTCTTACCATTACCAGTTTTTAAGACACCACCGACTTGGCAAAATTTCTACTTGACAAACCAAGTAGTAAATGACATGATGCCGCAACTACACTTCTTACGGGTGCTGTCTTTGAGTGGTTACAACATATTACAGCTGCCAAACGCCATCAGAAATTTGAAACACCTTCGGTATCTTAACGTCTCTGCCACTACAATTGAACAGTTACCTGAATCTGTCGGTGAACTCCACAATTTGCAGACATTACTTTTGCGGGATTGCCAGAGCCTAACTAAGCTGCCCACAGACACTCGAAATCTAATCAATCTAAGGCATCTTGACATCGCTGGTACTGGGAAATTACAGGAGATGCCATTGGGACTCTGTAAGATAGATAGCCTGCAGACATTGTCGAAGATAGTTCTTGGCAGGGGATTGAAAGTGAACGAGTTGCGAGGTCTATTGAACCTCAGGGGAGCGCTATCCATCACTGGGTTGCACAATGTAATGGATGCTCAAGATGCAAGGGAGGCCAACTTAACGTGCAAGCAAGGCCTGGAGGAACTGGAGATGGTATGGAGTAGTGATTTTGATCATTCTAGGAATGAAATGATTGAAAAAGAAGTAATTGAGTTGCTAAAACCTTCTACAAACTTGAGAAGACTCAAAGTTGAACATTACGGGGGCGTGGTATTTCCTAGTTGGCTTGGGGATCCCTCGTTCTCCCAGTTAGCGCACATATCGCTCAGTGACTGTAGACATTGTACGTCTTTACCGTCACTTGGTCATCTACCGTCCCTCAAGAAGTTGCGTATATCAGGCATCCAAGGGGTTAAAACTGTGGGTAATGAGTTATGTGGCATTGACTGGCCACATGTAAGAGATGCTTTTCCATCACTTGAAACTCTGGAATTTGTTGACATGGTGAGTTGGGAAGAATGGTCCACCAATTTGAGCGAAGATGATGGAAACTTTCGACAAATGTTTCCTCGCCTTCGCGAGCTTATCATAGCTGGCTGCCCTAATTTAATCAACATTTCACTTCTGAGGCTTCCATCGATCATAATCCTGAAAATAAGTCAATGCCAGGAAGTGCTTCTGACACGTATGGTTTCCGTCGCCTGTGCCACAAGTACCCTGGACATTAGGGAAATCTCAGGGCTCGCTCAACTGCATGAAGGGGTTACACAGTTTCTCGGAGCAAGCCTTGAAGTTCTTGTGATCGAGGAATGCAACGAACTGAAATTTTTGTGGCAAGGAGATTCTGCATGTCATAATCTTGTCAATTTAAGGGAAGTAACAGTTTGGCAATGTTCGGGACTAGTATCCCTGGTGGGAGACGAATGGCAAGAGCTGCCTCCGAATCTTGAGAAGCTAGAAATAAAGGATTGCGACAACCTTGAGAAGCTTCCAAACAGGTTGAAGAGACTCAAATCTCTCAGAATGTTGAGTATCACCTTATGCCCAAGACTGGTTATCATCTCGACATCCACAGAAGAAGAGGCGCAAAGCAACATAAACGATGGCAAGGCTAAGGATATTAAGATAGAAGGCTTCTCTCAGCTTGAAGACTTGATAGTCTTTGATTGTCCGTCTCTGGCAGCCTTTCCACTAGGTCAGAGGATACCCGCTACACTCAAGTCACTTGAAATAGTTGATTGCGACAAGATGGAGCCAGATTCAGAAGAAATGTGGTTATCCAAGAGCGCTGCGCTGTTGCCGTTGCTTGAATTTATACTCATTAATGGTTGGGCGAGTCTGAAATTCTTGCCAGGGTGCTTGTCCAACTTCGTGCACCTCACCAGGTTGTATATAAGTGATTGTCCAGGCCTAGAGTCGTTTCCGGAGAGAGGGGGCTTTCCCCCCAGGCTGGAAAGTCTTCATATCTGTAAGTGCGAGAACCTCAAGTACTTAATCCCAGGCCTGGAGTCATTTCCGGAGAGAGGGGGCTTTCCCCCCAGCCTGGTAAGTCTTGTGATCTCTGACTGCGTGAACCTCAAGTACTTAATCCCAGATGATGATCATCATCATCAGATGCAAGGCCTCGCATCTCTGAATATAGTGAATTGCCCGAATCTCGAGTGGCTTCCCAGACGCTGTTGGCCTCCCAACCTAAAACGGCTAGGGATCGGGGGGGAAATCAAGGGGCCCAGTGGAGGAGGGTGGGGCCCACAGAGACTCCCGGCCTCTCTTGATTGGCTCGCAGTTGTTGGAGGAGGAGTAGAGTGCTGGTGGTACAACTCCCTTGAGCTTCCAGAAAACAACTCTCTGACCGAGCTCTTTATCTTCAACTTGAAGAATGTGGAATGCATTCCCAGGGACCTCTTCCAAAGCCTCACCTCCCTTGAACGTCTCCACATAGGGTGGTGCCCAAAGTTTCGATCACTGCCGCGTGGGCTGCTTCCCACGCTTTCAAGCCTACAAATCTGGAACTGCCCGCTTCTGCAACGAAGGTGCTCCAAGGAGAAGAGAGATTATTGGCCCCTCATAGCCAACATCCCCCACCTGGAATTGAGAGATTAAAATATCACACACACACGTGGATTTAAATCTCTACCGGTCTACCCCTATTAAAAGTACGTGAAAATTTTAATACATCTTTATCAATGAAGTAACTCTAGAAAAGTACGTGAAAATTTAACAATCAAATTTTTTTCTTCCTGAAAGAAAAAGGTCTTGTGATGCCCGTTTGGCATGAAAGTTGGTGTTTTCCTTATTACGCTTAGTACTAATGCTTTATTGTAAGGTTTTATGTGCTTCATTTATATGTTGCATTTTGCAAGTGAACATGACGTGGTTTGCTATACTAAACTTATAGTATGTATTTGAAATAGTTAGGATCAAAGAAAGAGAGGGAAAAAAGGGGGTTAGAATCATCAAGATGGCTCTTGATCTTTCTTTTTATGTCAGTAGCATTGATGAACGAACCGTGGCGGCTTGTAAAGTCCTTTTATGAATGATATGTTTCTCCTATTTGAAAACAACAATAATCAATCTTATTTCATTGTTTTCTCTTCTTTATGAGATTGTCGTTTGAATATTTGTCACGATGGAATGGAATGACAAGATGGAGCCAGATTCAGAAGAAATGTGGTTACACAAGAACGCTGCGCCATCGCCGTTGCTTGAATCTATAGACATCGCTTGCTGGGCGAATCTGAAGTTCTTGCCAGGGTGCTTTTCCAACTTCGTGCACCTCACCCAGTTGTCTATATGGAGTTGTCCGGCCTAGAATCGTTTCCGGAGGGAGGGGGCTTTCCCCCCAGCCTGGTAAGTCTTGTGATCGGTGACTGCGAGAACCTCAAGTACTTAATCCCAGATGATGATCATCATCATCAGATGCAACTTGAGCTTCCAGAAAACCACTCTCTGACCGCTCTCACTATCTCTAATTTGAAGAATGTGGGGGAATGCATTCCCAGGGACCTCCTCCAAAGCCTCACCTCCCTTGAACTTCTCTCCATAGTTGGCTGCCCAAAGTTTCGATCACGGCCGCGTGGGCTGCTTCCCACACTTTCAAGCCTACAAATCCACAACTGCCGGCTTCTTGAAGAAAGGTGCTCCAAGGAGAAGAGAGATTATTGGCCCCTCATAGCCAACATCCCCCGCGTGGATTTAATAAGAGAACTCAGGAGATAGTCGTTTGAATATTGCGGTCTCCTGATATATGAAGTTGCTTTCAGAGGCTAGACTGGGCAATAGTCCCACTTCCCACGCTTTCAAGGCTAGATATCCACCGCTGCCCGCTTCTTAAACAAAGGTGCTCCGAGATTATTGGCCCCTCATAGCCAACAACCCCCAAGTGGAATTGAGAGATTAAAAAATATCACTCACACACGTGGAGATAATAGGGTACAAATGAATGGAGTCATCATGCTAATCAGCGATAGGCCATAAATTAATTTATTATTGTTATGAGATTTATGAGATTGTGGTTTGAATATTTGTCACAATGGAATGACCTTTATCAAATACATATATAGAACAAACAACAAAAATATTTTTTGTCACACCAAAATAGTACGTACTGCATATCAAACTGTAGCTAAAATTAAATCTAAATTTAATATGATGATAATATTTTACTAACTTATTTTGTCACACGCATGATTAATTTATTTTTTTGCATTTTAAGATCTATTTTATTAAATGTGACAATCAATGCTTATATGTAATGCATGATTTTATTTCTTTTTTAACAAAATCGCGTGTGTCACGATGACTCATTTTGGTGTAACACTTCTTTTGGTGTTACATAACTACCTACTAAAAATGGCGATACTTGACACTATGCAAAAATTCATAAAATATGACACAAAACAAAAAATAGTAAATAGCAAATAACTACCTCAATGCTTGTTATATATTTTTTTCAAAAACTTATATCATGCTTAATTTTTTAATAAATTTTAATTCAACAACTTTACGTTGGCAAGCGCATTACGTGTGCAATATTGTCTTTTTTATGTTAGCTTTGACATCAATACCAGTTACAATCGATCATATGTTATTTGTTTATATGTTATCATGCATACACATGGAACTCATATCTATATCTAGGCTAGACTATTAGTGAACATATTGATGATATATTTTACGATATTAATTTATATAAAGAATGAGCGCACATGCATCGCGCGTGCACGGCAGCTCATACTATATATAATGAGAATATCCATTTTGGTGTTACACAACTATCTGTTTAGAATGGTGACAAGTGACACTATCATAAAAATCTTGAAAAAAGAAAATGATACAAAATAAAAACATTAAATATCAAATAACTACTCGAAGGATATATTTAGTTTTCACATTTTAAAACATCTATATATAAATATGTTTCAAAGGTCAAGCTTGATATTATCAAATTTTCATATTACTAACTTCATTCGTATATACGATGCTAATGCCCTATGAAAGATGAGCACAAGAGAACCATTGAGTTTCGTAGTATGATAACGGTAATGGAGAGGAAGAACACATAGATGAAGTATTGAAAAGCACAATGGTCCAGTGAAATTAGAGATGTCTTTTCGAGAAAAAAAGGTCTTCACAAGTTGTATGTCATTACGTCGAAATATCTCATAGAATAATTTAATGACAGAATCTTGAGTGATAACCCAAGGTCGTCGGTTTTAATCTCCATGGTGACGGGTTATATAAAATGCAGTTCTAACCATAACCAATAATAATAATAAATAAAAACTTAAGTAGATTTTATATGGTCGTATCATTATGTTTATACCATAGTGACAAGCCTATATTAGACTTCTAATGTCAAGATGCTACCACATCGGCACTTTTCTACATGTTCACTTATCTTTAATTGCTAGAAATTGTGTTTTAGGGTATGACATGGGTGTACAAGACCTATCACGTGGTACATCTAATTCGGTGCATAACACATTCCAATTATGTGATTACCCAAAAAAGGATGAAACTAATCATCTTACATGTTACAAGTAAGAATTCAAAGTAGTCTAAGGTTACTCTTCTTAGATTATCCAACAAAAACAGTTTTTTGGGGAGCTTAAAGAAATTTTGTACTTGGTATAGTGTCTTGCGATGCGATCAAATCATCAGAATCATGCATGTGCAAATCACGCGCATAATGCACGTGTGCTACATGTGAACTCTTGCATTTCATATAGGATAAACAACAAAATGTGTGTTATGGGGGAAAAAAAATGCAGCCAATATTAGATATATAATAATAATAATTTTGTACTTAATCTAAACTGAGCAGATAAATGCCCACACACAATCATCTTAACAACCGACACAATCAATTATTGATGTAAAAACTTGATTGCTTTTATGAAATACTCCCTCCTTCCCTAATTAATTGATCATTTTTTTTCTTTGGTTGTCCCAAAAATATTAAACACTTCAAATTAAGAAAGATTCGCAGGTATGTTTCCATGTTTATCATGCTTATACTTTATTTATTCTATCTTTCTCCCTACATTTAATCTCCCACCAACAATTTTCTCTCTCTCCTGGCCTACTTAAGTTTGAACGTAGTCGACGGACTACAACAACCGCATGCGAACCAAACAAAACTGATTCCTTGATTATATCTTGCATCACCCAGTCAATAACATGATAACCGTTCATAAAAAATTAACATCATGTAATAACCGTCATACTTTTTCTAATGAGAAAGGAACTTTTTTCCTCTCTTCTTACAAAAAGGCTCAACATAAGTGAGTGCTTCAATTTTGATGTCAGTACATTTCTAAAGCCGGAGACTCTTGTCTAGTTTTCTAACCCATCATCTACTACTTAAATTGCACTCCATCGCTTTCTTTGGCATTCCACTTTGTTGTCAGCCGAACGATGACCCTTAGTTCTTTCTACGTATCACAAAATCTTCACACTGCCGCTAAATTTATTTTCTTTCGACGACGTGCATTTGTGACTCATAGGTTCACACAAAATACAAGTGTCTCCCTGCTGGTTATTATGCACATCAATTGCACGCATGGCCGCGATATATAGCTGAAAGTTGTTACTAGCATTACTCAAAGAGTTGCGAAGCAAGTACATCATTACTCAAAAATGCTCATTCAAACTAATAAGATTCTTCAACAGAACCATTCGACTCGGTCTAAAATTCACCTCAAACAAATCGAACCATGGTACTTTGAAGTAGATCATCTCATACAATGCCAAGTAGACTATGAACAAGGACCATGTAACTTCCCACCCTATCTCTCTCCTAGATTCTTTTTTGAACTACTAAGGTTACTTAAACTACCCTCTTTATCACAACGATTTGGTCATGTTTTTTTTTCTTTTTTTTTTTTGGAATAACAATTTGGTGATCTATGTGCTCCACAAATGATGCAACCTCTTCTGACATATAACGACTCACAATTTTCTTGCTCTGCATACACTTCAAAAGTCAAGACTGAACTTTTGCGAACAAAACAAGACAATTGCTCGTATAATGAATAATTTCGATGTGATGCAAAACCTACATCTGCTTCTTATATTGATACAAGTATCAATTACTATATGAAAATTTATTCAGCCTTTCCAAAATTACTGGCCAAATCTTGGCCTCAATAGATATCAGAACTCGGGAATGATACAAGTGAGGTATATATACCGGAAAACCCCAATATTATTCAGCTGCCTTGGTGGCCTTATACGTGTTCACCAATTGCATCTGCACATCATTAGAAACTGGAGAATGCTCTTTGTATTCCATCGTGAATTCACCTTTACCCTGCACAAAAAGGAAAAAAAACATGGCATATTAAACATGACTTGTAGATGGAACCATTAGACAGCATCATCTTTGCTTCACCTGTGTCATTGAACGAAGAGATGTTGAATATCCGAACATATTGTTTAGGGGGACCTGAAAAATCAAAGAAACATATCCTTATCCAACATGCATTGCCCAAGTATAAAGCCCACAAAGTAAACAGTAAAAGGCAAGTAACAGAAATAAAGACACCTGGGATAGATGAAGGTACCACACAGGACTCTATGCTTTAATGATGTGCCCGTGATGTATGTTCTATGATTTTGCTTCGACAGAACACTGCACTATATGTGATAGATGTGCTCATAACATTAATTTTAAAATTGTTAGACATAGGTTTGCACAGAAAGGGCTGGCATTTACCACTAGGCCTATCACCTTGATCCAACCAGCATCTAGTGTAATCCTTGCATTACTTGTGATATACCAGAGAAAAATGTACAGTTTTTACGGCAAAGGAAAACAAATTAATTTCTTTTTTACAAGTAATAAGTTAACTTCATATCTTGTAATCACAAATGCGGTTTATTTAAGTTCAACCTTTTGCAGATATTAGACAAATCATCCATCTTTCGAGGTTTCAGCCGTTGATTCATTAAACTACAAGTTCTACACTGATTAAAACGTTGAGAGGGAAGTTCCAAGTTGAAGTCAAGAACACGTCTGACCATTGGAGTGGAATGTTCTTCTACAATTTTTGAACAAGACTAAAGCGACATTATAAAACATTGAAGTGATATAGAGCATACAAAGTGCCATTTTACGACGAATACGGGTGAAGTGAATATGGATGTGCAATGTATCACCTTAGCGACTCTTGAAGTGACTCTTTAAGCCAAAGGCCGAGGAGTTGGCAGTATCAGATCTTTCGCCTAAAAAATACCACATAACTACGTGTAGCTAAAGATTGCATTCTACAGAGATACTTCAATGCTACAGCTTTTTCGCAACATGCAATATCCACCCATGACAAGCATGAACTTCTATTTGCATAAGATGAATGGAGTAGACCAGGAAGGACAATTCAACAAAGGACATGATATACATATCTTCTGGCTACTCATACATAATTAATAAAGAAGAAAAGTGCACATACATGGGCAGTAACTACTGAATCATCTCCTTCCTGGTCGTTTCCAACAATCAGACCTTTTCTCCTGTCATATGATACAATCAGTTTGTGTGAAAATGTTGAGGGTAAAGTAAAAACGACATTTCGTCGAAGAAGATTAAAGTACTCACTTATTAATATCACCAATAACAGTGCCCTGAAATTCGGTTGGAGCTTTCAGTTCTACCAGCATAACAGGTTCCAATATAACAGGTTTTGCGGCTGTATAACACTGTTTTGAAAAGTGGTAACATCACTATGTGTGGAAGGAGACTAAGTAGTGCAGTGGAAAGTAACATTCTCCCAACAACGTAAAAAATTACAAATACAAGCAAATGATTTTTAAAAACTGTCGTTTTGAATGCAAGCAAAAGACCTGTCTAAAGGCGTATATTGCTGCTAGCTTGAATGCAAGTTCACTAGAATCCACCGCATGGGATGCACCATCAGTCAGAACTATACGAATATTTTCAACTGGGTAACCTATTAATGAACCCCTGCACGCACAAACAAAAGCACAATGTTAGTACTGAATATGATAAGAATCAACGACAACCAATAACAACTTCAGATATGAACTACCCAACCTAAGGTTGCGAACCATTTGTTCCATGGTACTTATGAGGGGAGCAAAAGTTTGGATATTTATTGGATAGAAGCGGTAACTTCGAATCATGTGGAGGAGAGTGACATAATATGAGGAGAGCAGGTTTGGCCAAAAATCTAAACTTCCTTGCTCGAAAGATGAAACAACAGAATTACTGACTCATAACAACAGTTAAGATAAGAAATGGCAGAGATAAACAACATCTTCCAGGAGGAGGATTAGATATCAAGGTGCACCTGGATTAAGTGCGAGTATTGGCAAGATATCTGGCAAGTAAATATGGCTATGTACTTATCAATGTTGTTTCGAGTTGTAATAGAAGGAGGCTTGCAAGGAGAAAGTAAGAGTTAGAATCTTCTCTTGTTGAATATTCTTATGAATTCAATCTTGGGGTGATCCCGTGTTTCATATGATCAAGATGTACCATAAAACAGAAAACTATTTTTGAAGATACTGTTATACTTAGAGGTGCATGCAGTATGTAACTGGTAAGTTTCAGATATAGTAATGTAAAGCTCAAAAGGACTTCACTGAGATAGTTTCTCTGTAAATAGTAAACTAAAGCTGTCTAGTGGTGGACTACTCTAAAAGTAGAACATGAATGATTCTTGTAGCTACATGGCATATGTCAAAGAAAGCAAGCTTACAGTTAAGCAAAGCCTACAGTTAGCTGATTTATTCTTCGTCTGCCTTGTATGAGAAGGTTAATTATTAAGCAAGCCTACAGTTGATGCAAAATATTTAAGCAACCTAGATAGAAATTAGTAGACACCATGGTTTAGAAGGCAGCTTCATCTAATATGGCAAAAGAATGTCTTTTTGTTTTCCCTTTTTCCATCCACAGACAAAAGAAACCTCTAATACTCACGAATTTGCCGCTTCTTTGAAACCCTTCTCAATTGCTGGCACAAAATTTGACGGTATAGCTTGTCCTACAATATTGTTTTCGAATTCAAACTTAGTTGGCGACCCAGTCGGAAGTGGTTCCACATACCTGCCAGTGAAATGATCAAGAAGTCACCAAAATGTTAGAATATATCCATAGAGCTAGTACCAGTGGGAATTACCTGAAAAAGAAAAACAATAAAAAATGTTTCTCCACGCGTCAAAGCACCAATTGGCATCGCATTGAACCTACATAATTGTTGTTTCTTAGAAATCGACTACATAATATGAACACATATGCACGCAAATGGGACCCTAGGTCACTTTTGAAAATTTTAAGGATTAAATGTTCGCAGATGACAAATAAGCTTGGCACATTTCCAAATAACCGTAAAATGCACTACAAAAACTTCAATCAGAGGAAAGGCCTCAGATGTCAAAAGTATCATTAACTAAATGTGTGAACTTACTGATGCGACATGCCAAACAACAAATAAGCGTTCTAGGATAATTTCAGTAGCTGGGCTACAACTTCACTAGCTAAAAGTAACACTTACCCACATACCCTTCCGTATTGGCCCTGCCCTCCACTTTGCTTCTTGTGCAAATAGTCAAATTCAGCACGTTGAGTAACAGTCTCTCTGAAGTTAACACGAGGTTTCCCAACAGTTGCGTCAACCTTTGATGACGTAAACAACAACAACAAAAAAAAAATTTGCATTAGGAATCCTTAAAATTGATACATTGGCCCAGCAGTAACACAAAACACATATAACTGTGTTCAAAAAACATACCTTATACTCTCTCCGAATGCGCTCGACGTATATGTCCAAATGCAACTCCCCCATTCCAGATATAATTGTCTGCTCATAAAGCTTTAAGTTGTCAAGGTGTGGGATGACAAAACTCTATCTAAACTTGCAGAGAGTTAAATGTCAAAAATGTTTAGCACATGTGCGCACATGCATTCCTACCTGACCACTCTCAGCATCTAAACCAACACGAAACGTAGGATCTTCTCTTTGAAACCGATTCAAAGCTTTAGAAAACTATAAAAAAATGAAAGAAAGTGATCATTATTGCAGTAAATAAAAAGTTCATATGTATATATATTCCAGGAGAGAGCTCACTTGTCCTCCAGAATCTTTAGAAACTGGTGAAACAGCTAACGACATCACTGGCTCGGGGACATTCATAGAAGTCATGGTGTATTTTACTGACCCATCGGTGAATGTATCTCCTGATGACAGGCAATGACATAGAAGTAAGAAAAAAGGAACACAAACCAAAATGTCCAAATGGGTCCGTAACAGTGAATCCAAAAATCTCTATTCAAAGATCCCCAAACGTCAATTATTGTAGCATTCGAGATCCCAATTTTGTCAGCATTTCCCAGAACTACGAGAAAAGAGGCTGAATATCTTGTCTCTCTGCTAGGGGTACCTGAAGCACAATCTACACCAAACACAGCTACTATTTGCCCAGCATGTGCCTCTTGAATGTCCTATAGCATAAGATTGAGAATGAAAATTACTAAAACAACTAGAGTTGGAATAGAAAACAATTACAAAAGGGTTTCTTTAGCTGCAATGCAGTCATTTTCAAGAATGTTTTACTTTTCTTTTAAGGTTTCACTTGGTAAAGCTTCCAGAGAAAGCTTCCAGAGAGATCATGACAACTATATTAATACCGCGCCAAGATAAAAATTTTAAGAATTCCAAAGATTTGTGCAGCTTGTTTGCAAACCTCCATCTCATTCGAATGCAAACGAACCAAGCGAGGAACCTGTCACAAAATCATGATCCATCTAAGAAAGTGATCTTGAAACATACAACTATGTCACTCTAAACAAGATTATATATAAAGGCAAAAACAGACTCGTGTAAGAAAGGCCGCTACAGAGCATTCCCTAGACCCCAGCTTACAGGGTTTAAACCCTGCATAAGCATGATTTCAAACATCTAAACTGCTGATCCCCTCAGTCTTAAATTGACACACAGTCCACCTAACCAATCTTTTCAAAACCAGGCTGCCCAAGTCAATTATCAGAACTGTCAACCCGTGGAAGTTTCAACCGGAGGATGTTAAAAATTGCTTCTCCTGCTTGCTGACTAAATTAAGCAGCTCTGGCTAGAGGCTTAGCCCAGTGCCTGACACTTGCCTGCAAGCTTTCAGTTTCTGGCATCTAAACCCCGAAAGGTCACCCATCTCAGTTATTACGTGACAGCCATGTCAACTCAATTTAAAAAAGGAAAAGTAACAAACACTTTGTAATACCCTCCATAAAATTTCATTTATCCTTCTTTTGTCAACATCAGGGGAAGACGCACAGTAAATGTGGAATTTGATATAAACTGAATTAGATGCTTGAACTTGGATTCACCTTAACTTTCTTGCCTGTGTTAATGTTGATTATAAAGTCACCCTTCCGTATAACACCTTCATATATCCTATTGAAGAAATGAGAATCAACATAGCTGTTCATCATCCAAGATCGAACTTAACATATGAACAGAATGAGGAAACGGAAATGGCAATAGCCATACCTTAAATATGTCAACTGACCAAAACGCCCTTCTTCTAATTTAAATGCCAAGGCAACCAGGGGTCCAACCGGAGTTCCAGATAACTCAACCTAAAAGCAATTACAGTCGACAAAGGAATTTGATAAAATAACTGGCAAAGTCAAAAAGATAATACTAAATTTAGTACCTTCTCTTCATTCTTGGTTTGGTCAAGAGCATAGTTACTAACTTCAGTTGGACAAGGCAAATAACTAAGAACACCGTCAAGAAGTGGTTGTACTCCCTGTACTCAAGAGAAAATGGGAATAGATACACATGTAAGAGTTGTAAAAACCACTAGAATCACAATAGTCCTCAAGAAGAAAAGACATCATGTTAGACATGGAAGGAGGAGGGGTTTCAGTCACTAGAGCAAGTAGAATGGCCGTGAAGTAGGCAGCTGAGTGTAGACAAGATAACAATACTTGACCACGCTGCTAAAGAAATGGTAAGTAGAGCATGCAAAACTTATACACTTCGGTACTGGCATAAAATACTGCTACACAATGTATAACCTGACGTAAATGGATCCACAAGTATGAGCAGATAGAAGATCTACAATGTACATCAAATTGAAGTTTAACTTGAAACAAAAAGAGCATCTTCAAAATGCTGGCCAAATAGTTCAACTAAACCAACAGGCAATAGCATATAAAGAAGCACTCCGTCACGGTTTGCAGATTTTCGTCTTGTTTGGCCACGTATTCCCTTGGTTTGGGTTTCTTCTATTTTGTTTCATTTTGTGTTCATGGGTGCCCCCCTCTGGAGACATTTTACAATCCTGAATATGATACGGAAAATATTTTCATTTAAATTCAATAACCATCAAACGGGTAATCTGGTTGTTGGCACTTAAATTTCAACCACAAAGTTACTTTGGACTCGTATTGCACTGTTTGGACAAGGCATGTAGGTTTCAAACTTCATCAAAGTTCAAATCCACATCATTTGATTTGAAGGTTAAATAAAGGCGCACCAGGTTCGTTACAAATCGATGGGACGAAATCTGAAGGTTTTTGCGGGCCAAACAAGGTTTCGAACTTCCCTGGAGTTTGATCTCACGCATGTGGACTCAAAGACAGACTTCGTAAATTGACAGGCCATTAAGGTTTCGAACCCTTCAAAAGTTTGAAACCATTCGGATTACTTCAGTGTTCGAAGCCCAAACCCAAAAGAAGGATATTCTTCACGTGGTTAAATTATCTTCTTGGGGGGATAAGCCAAATGGAGAAGGACTTATCAAGAAAAACAACCTGATAAGCCTGAAAAGATTCCTGGAGGAAGTCTCTATAAAAAGAAAAGGCAAACCCTACCTAAAGAAGGGATCAAGTTTCCAAAAGGTCAGAGAGAGAGAGAGAGAAAACAGAAGCCCTACAGAGACCTTCAAACGCTATGGCTTACAAGTATAAGGTTCCAACCACCTGTTGGTGAAAAACTGTGTAATTAGGGGTTAATCTCATATCTGTTTTCTTCACAGTTCATGTCGGTTTCTTGTTCAGTATATCTAGTTTGTACGACGATGTAATTAAAGATCTGACAGGTGTCTAATCGGAGATAGGATCACCACAACTAAAAATAAATATCAGCACAAAAACTCAGTGTCGATGGATGTTTGTTAGCACTTGATTTTTATGGACCCTTTGTTCGTTAAGGTCTCAAAATCAACGCTAATGCCGGTAACAAAAAATAAAGTAATAAGTAACTCCACATATGTAGGACAAATAACTTAGGCCAGTAAGAAGACCAATCAATGAAAATTACTCCCTTAGCAGCCAGGGCTTTAGGAATAGTTAAACTTTAGACTGGATAGCTTACAAGGAAAATTAAGACTTTTCACTCCATAGGCCAGCTGGAAAGCTAGTAGGGACGTTAACTTTATTAGAGTAAGCTGCGTCACTTGCAAGAAATCAAGAACAGGTTTATGAAATATTTGAACAGCAAACAGCTTCTAGCAGAACTGAAAATGAGCACTATTATACAAGGGAAAAGTTTGAGGTATTGGCATATTCTAAAGCAAGACTATACCTCGTCAAATTTTGTCACCATATATAACTAGGAACTCTCATCATTATCAAACCAATTTTTCATAAAACTCTTTTCTATTGTCACATTACAATTTGCTCTAAAAACTTAAGTTGTTAAAAAATAAACCCGGCAATATATATCATGTTTAACTAGAGAGAAAAATCAAATTGCACCACCATCAAGCGCACAAACAAACAAATTGCACCAATATAAAGGGGACCAAATACAAGCGAGGAGAGTTGAACACTAGACTTTGTCAAACCAGAGTTTTGATACCATATTAAGTAACCACTTGCTCTACAAGCTTTAGCAATTAGAGAATGGGCCCAACAATATATATCGTGTTTAACATCTATAAATGGTAACAAAGTACTGAACATCAAACTGACGGCCAATAAGCAGGATATTGAGCAATTAAATCTTTAAAGTTTAAAAAAACGAATTCAAGAAATTAAGGTTCAGGTTGCTACGCCTTGTAAAAGGTGAGCGGAGAACACCGAGAGGACGACTAAGGGTCTGTTTGACAAAGATGTGGTTTTTAGTTTTGGTTTTCGAAAGAAAAAACAAAAACTACTTGTAGTTTTTTTTTGAGAAAAATAGGTAGATGTTTGGTGAAGCAATTTTTGTTTTTGAATTTTCTTTCCTCATTCTTTTTTTTTTTTTTTCATTTTTCCTTAAAATGTCTCTTCTTCTCTAGCAACAACAACATCCAGCCACGTCCACCGCAAGTCACCACCACCGCGAAACTCGCACCACCCCTCCCCTTATCAAATCACATATCTGCAACGACAATGGTGCAATTGGCGAAGCTTGCGGGCATGATGGAGGTGACGACAATAGCTGCAACGTCTAATTTGAGTGACGGCGGTTGGTGGTCACAAATTTGCAACTATGATTGTCGGGTGGAGCATGTCTGTGACGGTGGGCAGATCCACGGCGGTGCGATGGCGGGGGCGGGGTAGGAATGTAAGTGGCGACGGTGGTGGGGTGGCGACGTTGGTCTCGATGGTGGTTGTGGGTGTGTGCGGTCAGCGGTGCTGGGTCGTGGTGTTGGAGTCTGTGGTGGGATGTTAGCAGTAGTTATGGTTGTCAAGGGCAATGGCCGGCAGTGGTGTGTGGTGATGGTGAAAATGGCAGTGGTGGTGGGTTATGGTGATGGCGGCAGGTCTGGTGGTCGTGGTGGTGCTTTGTGTGATGGGGGTTTTGTTAAAATGTTGTTCACTTTTTTGCTTCTCACAAAGTTTGAAGGTTAGATCTCAAAACAAAAACCAAAACTGGAAACCCGAAACTCCAAATGGAGTTTCCAAAAAAGCCCCGTTCTAAAAATTGATTTTCAAAACTGAAGGGAAAAAAACAGAAATTGTCTGTCAAACGGGATTTTTTTCTTCAGTTTACAAAACGGGATAGAAACTGGAAAAAAAAAACTATCAGACGTTACCTAGGGCTCATCTAGGATATGCACCAAGAAACTTTACACTTTATCCTTGTAAGTAGTCTACAACCGAACCACACAAAACAAAGCGCTTATTGCAATTTATTACCACTACTAAATAGGATTTTTTTTTAATTTAAATAGGCCCTTAGCTGTGTTTTAGGCGTCTGAAGCCTAAATTTTTTAAATCTACCAGAACATATGGAATTCATTAAACTTCAAAAGGATGTGAAGAGAGGAAGGGAAAAAGTTAAAAACAGTATATTAGATTCTCTTCATCCTTCTAGGTTAGATCTACATGTCACACAAAATGCCGACATCCAAGACAAGACAAGATGTAATGAAGGCATCAACGTGCACTGCCCCTTGACTCAATTAAACTCGTTTTTAACGAGATGTACATTAGTCAATATAAAATTTAACATGGTCTGATTTCACCATCTTTACATGGAATATTATCAGCCACGTGGAACTGGAATTCGCAAAAGTTAGATACTTTAAACCGAAAGAGCTTCTAAGTCTTGTATAGTATTTTCTGAAATGGCATGTTCACAATATTGAAGTGGGGAATACTGCAATTGTCAAAAGAAAAACCCTAGTAATCACTACTTTGCCAAAAGGAAAATACTGCTACAATTGAACTAGTAAAAGTTAGATACTTTAAAACCTAAAGAGCTTCTAAGTTTTGTATAGTATTTTCTGAAATGGCAAGTTCCCAAATCATTGGAGTGGGGAATACTGCAATTGTCAAAAACCACTAGTAATCACTGCTTTGTTATTTTAACTTACGGCTAGGGCAAAGCCATATAAAATAAAGAAAAGAAATTCTTCATCGTATCTCTTGCCATTGCTATGTCAAAAAACTTGCTAAAACACAACATACCCACCCTTTCCACGAAAAAAGAAAAACAAACACAGCAACTTCTTACCCGACTCTCAGCTATCATCACTAAAGTACAGCCGCACTCCAGTGCCACCGTGCAGCCATTGTGCCGCTCCCACAAATCCACCTCTAGGAAGCTGCCTTGCTGTCGCCGCATTAGAGAACCCTTTAGGACCCTCGTACTCATAATTTGACTATGGGTAAAATTCAGGCTCCTAGGTATGATCGGGCACCTCGTTACCAATTCGATGACTTTGGCGATGCCACGCATCGTGTCAAAGTCGACGCACGTAACATTGATGGTCATCTCGATCCTGGCCATTTTTCAGATTGATTAGCTGAGGTGGAGGACTATTTCAGCTTTTGTCGCATGCAAGACCCAGAGCACGTTAGTTTTGCTAAGATGAAATCAATTGGAGTTGCCAAACGCTAATGGTGGGAGTCGAGGATACCCTCGCGCGACTAGCTGAACCTCCCATCACCACATGAATTGAGATGCAATTAAAATTAAAAGAATCATACCACACCACCTACTACCGTCAAGAAATGCATTCTGAGATAATGCAACTGCCACAAATTGTGGGCGTAACCGAGTATACGTCTCGTCTTGATGAGCTTTCTATTAGATGTGTGATATCGGAGGCTCCTTGGGTCTCCTTTATTCGTTCTATTAGTGGGCTCAAACCTGAGCTACAAAGGGATGTTCGCCTTCGAGCCAGAGTGCATTGAGAGTGCATCCTACAAGGCCTTATCCCTTGAGAAGTCCTTTCGGCTTGCCAGCCAGCGCCATTTAAGTCCTTCAATAGGAACTTCTTTCCCGTCGTCCATACATGTCTAATATAGAGTGTAACCACCATCACAATCAAGGTAATATAGCTAGTCGTTGTCCTCACCGCACTATCTCTATCGCTCAAATGGAGGCTCATCAAAAGGACGAGGTTACCGTAGAGGGTGTAGGTCCTCAACATGATTCTACGGACTAGTGTGAGAATGTTTGAGTCGATGACCTCCCTAGCCTCTCTTATGCAGTGCATCTTGTCTACTCCTACAGAGGACAACTGGAAACGCATAAGCATCTTCCAGATTTATATTCTGTGCAAGGACACCGTTTGCAAACTAGTCATTGATGGGGTAGTACCATGAACGTGGACTCCAAGCGCGCGGTGACCAAAATGAAGTTACAACCGAAACCTCATCCTACACCATTTCGTTTTGCCTGGGTTGATAAGACCTCTTGTCCAGTTTCCCAGCCGTGCCTAGTTCTTCTCCGGATGGGTGCCTATTCGGTCAAGGTTTAGTATGATCTTCTTCCTTTGGATGTTGCTCATATCTTTATTAGTCGCCCACGGCATCACGACTTAGAAGTTGAGCATCATAATCGAGACAACACCTACACTTTTAAGCACGGAGGGAAAACTATCAAGCTCATACCTACCAAACCCCTTGAGAAACTTAGCCCCTCCAAGAAGCCACGACCACCCCAAAAGCCGCATAGTCTTCAGCTTCTTAATTGTCGAGAGTTTGAGGCGATGAGCCAAGAATCTGGCCTTGTGTTAGCCTTTGTGGCACGGGAAGCCTTCCCTGGCCCTCTCACACCCTCAGACGACTTGTCCCCTCAAATTGCTCAACTACTAGATGAATTTCAAAATTTGACACCCGAAATCCCTTCCTGCCGAACTACCCCCTTACGGGGCATCCAACATGCCATTGACTTGGTCCTTGTGTCCCAGTTACCCAACTTGCCTCGTTATTGAATGAATCCAACTGAGCATGCAGAACTTCAACGGCAGGTTCACGAGCCTTTATAGCGTGGAACTATTCGTGAGAGTATGAGTCCTTGTGCGGTGCCTACCCTCTTAACACCTAAACGAGACGGCTCTTGGCAAATGTGCATTGATAGTCGTGCCATCAATAAAATCACTGTCAAGTATCGGTTTCCCATTCCTCCCCTAGACATGTTAGATTTGATGGCCGGTTCTTGTTAGTTCTCGAAACTTGACTAGCTCAATGGTTATCATCAGGTTCGGATTTGACCTGACGATGAGTATGAGTGGAAAACTGCCTTCAAGACCCGATGGCCTTTATGAGTAGTTAGTTATGCCGTTTGGTATATTTAATGCCCCCAGCACATTAATGCAAGTGATGACTCAGACCCTGCGCCCCTTTCTCGGGGAGTTGTTAGTGGTGTACTTTGATGATGTTCTGATCTTTAGCAAGACCACGCATAGTCATTTGGACCACTTTCGTCAGGTTCTTAACACCCTCCATACCATACCGCCAAGTTGTTTGCCAATCTTAAAAAATGTTACTTCCTACAATCTCGTGTAGCCTTTTTAGGCTTTATTATCTCCGCAAAAGGGATTGTTGTCGATCCCAAGAAGGTGCGCGCAATCACTGACTGGCCTGAACCAAAGAACATTTTTTAGGTTCGCAGCTTTCATGGCTTGACCACATTTTACTGGTACTTCATTAAGAGCTTTAGATCCATTGTGGCTATGAAGAAAGGGGATTCCAGTGGACACTGGCAGCCAATCGTGCCTTTGAGACAATCAAGCAACGCGTGGTTTTTGCTCCAGTCTTACAGCACCCACACATCTCCCATGTCTTTGCAGTTTCTTGCGATGCTTCAGGTGTTGGCATTGGGGGCATGGTCAGGTCAGGGTGGCCACCCTGTCGCCTATTTTAGCGAAAAACTCAATGATGCTCGACAGCGTTACACTACCTATGATAAGGAGTTTAATGCTATCATTCAGGCTTTATTGCATTGGTGGTACCACTTGTTACCCAAGGAGTTCGTCTTGTAGTCTGATCACGAGACTCTCAAATACCCACAAGCTCAACACAAGTTAAATCCCCGTCATGCCAAGTAGGTTGCCTTCTTACAACGATCTCGTTTATTCTTAAACATCGTGCTCGTGTAGAGAACAAAGCTGGTGATGCTTTAAGTCATATCTTTCTTGTCTTGCAATCCATGAGCGTCCATGTTGTCGGCTTTGATAGACTTAAGGATGAGTACACTACTTGTCCTGATTTTGGTCTTATCAATCAAGATCTTCAGGCCAGCCACCGTCAAGATCATCTGTATTTCATTGTAAGAGACGGCTTTCTTTTTCGTGGGACTCGCTTGTGCGCCCCTTGTACTTCAGTTCGTGATTTTCTTGTTTGGGAGCTACATGTTGGTGGGCTTGCTGGCCATTTTGGGAGGGCAAAAACCAGTGCCTTGGTTGAAGACAGATCTTATTGCCCTCTGTGAAGCGGGATGTCACTAGCATTGTTTCCCAATGTCGCACTTGTCAATTAGCTAAGATTGAGAAATCTAACACTGGTCTTTACACTCCCTTAACTATTTCTCACCTCCCATCGAAAGATGTGAGCATGTACTTTGTCTTTGGCTAGCTCAAAACTGCTCGTGGGCATGATTCCATCCTTGTTGTCCATCGTTATTCCCGCATAGTGCATTCTATGTAGCAAGAGTGTGCTAACAGCTCTCATGTAGCTAAGATGTTCTTTCGGGAAGTGGTTCGCCTCCATGGCTTACCCACATCTCCTGTTTCTGACTGGGATGTTAAGTTCGTTAGTTACTTCCGGAAGACTTTATGACAACTTTTGGCACTCAACTCAAATTCTCTTCGGCCTTCCACCCCCAAACGGTTGTCAAACTGAGGTTGTCAATTGTAGCTTGTGACTTATTGCGCTGTTTAGTTGGTGAACTTTAAGGTGCATGGGATCTGATTCTTCCTCAGGCTGAGTTTGCCTACAATAACTCTGTTAACCGCACCACTGGTAAGAGTCCTTTTGAAATTGTCACTGGTTATTCTCCCCATCAGCCTATAGCCTTGGTTCCCTTACTTCCCTACTCCAGCCCGTCGAAATCCACCAACGTTTTTGCTCAACATAGCTGCGATTTACATACTGAAAAACCTGTCGCAAATAGTGTTGAGTACAGAGAAATATAAACTTGCTGCAGATGGCCATCGTAGGCACTTGAGTTTAATGCAGGCGACCTTGTTATGGCTCGCCTCCGCCCCGAACGTTACCCCCGAAATTCCTTTAAAAAGTTGCATGCTCGAGCCCTTGGTCTATTTCGTATCCTTCACAGACAAGGCCCTAATGCTTATTTGCTTGATTTGCCTTCTAATATGAGCATTAGCCCAGTTTTCAATGTGCAGGACTTTGTTCCTTACCGAGGTACTTTGAGCCTCCCACAGCATCTGCAGGGCTTCCTCCGAGTTCCATTGTTGCATCCCCTGTGCTAGCCTCTCCTTCTGACTTATCACAGCCACCTCTGACCATTGACAGTATCTTAGAGTTCGAAACAGTATCCTCTCACCAACGGGGCTACCAGCGCTTTCTTGTGCGATGGTAAAACCGCCCTGCTACAAATGATACCTGGCTTACCAAAGGCGAGCTTTGCCGTCAATCCCGCTTTGTTAGAGCAGTATCAGCATTTTATCTCTCTGGGAGAGCTCTTTTCAACCCGGGCCGAAAGAGGTAAGCACAACTTGGCGTAATCAGACGACTTGGCAGACTTATTCTCGAAAATCCAAGACATAAATTAAGGATTTTATTTTATTTAGGTTTATTTTAGTAAAGAGACAAATTAGAGACTTCACACTCAATATTAAAATAAGGGTATGATTCAATCAAATCAGTTACAATCTGATTGAATCAATTAGGAGTTGATTGATCTTTCCATATTTCTGTTTATCTTTCCTATATAAAGGATCGCCTCTTGTAACTGAAGAAGCAGATTATGAATTGAGAAGAAAAACATTCCTTTCTCTCCTTCTGTTATTTTGTTTCACCCTCCTCTCTTTATACTCTGCTTGTTTTACATCACTTGTGTACAGGGGTAAAGCTGAACTCATACACACTTCAAACCAATGTGTAAAAATATGGCATTTAAGTTGAACTAAACCGAATGAAGTTTCAAATTATGAACTCGAAGGAGAATATTGGGTCACTTCACCTTACTGTCACGCAGATATATATATATATATATATATATATATATATATACACTGAAAGTAATCTCAATCTCGGTATACCTTGTTTTTGAACGCACTGCCCATGAAAACAGGTATAAATCTCCGTGACATAGTAGCTCTCCGGATTGCCTCCTGAAAAAACAAAAGATAAAGCAACAATAAGTAGGTAATACGCTAAAGCTACACCATGCAGCAGGGTTCAACAGGAACCAAGCTGATATCAATTTGATAGTTGGGGACCAAAGTAAAGGTAGGCCACCAATTCGTTTGGCAGATAGAGTGAAAAGACAGCATTCATCAACTCAGAAGATAATTGGTAGTAGACTAAGCATACTCCATAGGTTTGAAAGTTCACTCAGTTTCATGTCTGCGGAAAAACAAGCATTCACCAATATGCGGATGACTGCTAATGACCTATGGATACTCCATACTTTAGAAGGTTCATACAGTTTCTTCCGCAAAGGACGTATCAATAAGTTCGTATCTACCAGTGTATTATATCAGAAGCAACGTGCAAATAATTACCACTAATCGAGAATAAATTAGCGGACCAGTGAAATACTTTGGTCCTCCATCGTGATTTGGTCAGTCCAGAAGTGACTGTTTCAACCATTTTAAAAGGAAGTTTAATCTTGCGATTTCGAAAGATGAGTGAGAAGGAGGCTTTAACAGTTATGTGAAACCAGCCTGATAGGATCCTTCTAGAGATCATGTGGCCCTAGTTCGAGTCACATGGTTTGACTCCCCACTTAGAAGGGGAAGTGAACTACAGCGTATCCCCATGTTTGGTAATTCTAAAAATCCCCGCTCAGGTAACGAGCTTGTCGTGCCATGCTGGGATGGATTAAAATACATCAAGATGTCTCATCAGCCTTCAGCAAGGTCCAACACTTGAACTCAAATCAATCGGAATTAGAACTTACGCTGTGCCTTCTGCCAATTCAGTCTGTGGGGTATGAGGAAAGTTGCCCAAGAGGCAGCTAGTAGTACCTTTCTTTAATATACCACTAAAACCGAATACCGATGATTGAAAATTTTATATAAATTCATGCCATGTATTGTTCCTCCACGAATACGCGGTGATATTTTCCATTTGACACACCTCAAGATCAGTAGAAGATATAGGCTCATCACTGAGAAATGCTTCAGCAAGTTTGTCATCAACTTCAGAAACAACTTCAATCAATTCACGCCTCTTTTCTGCAACTAATGCTTCAATATTGAAAGGGATTTCTTCACTAACAACTTTTTCCCTGAAAAATGAAACACCTAAGAAATAAATAGACGCGCACACAAGCATGAGAAGCTATTAGCTAAACAATAAGTATCTTCAAGGACTTCTGAAACAGACCCACTGGAACCACGAAAGTAATAAGCCCTCAAATGGACAAGGTCAACCAGACCCTGGAAGTCATCTTCCAACCCAATGGGAACTTGCACTGCAGCACTGTTATGCCGGAGCTTCACTCTAGCCTACAAACACCGAGAGGAGAAATAGAGAGTCAGCAGCACATTGTCATAAATTTTGAGAACAACGTAGCTATATGGAACTTTACGTAGTTAGTTCCTTATAAAGCGTTGAGATATTATTTTGAAAGCAGATAAGCTAAGCATAGGACAAGTACCACGTTTCACTCTCATAATTTGATTCAGTTTCAATTTGAGGACATTCACTATGTACTTAATTTTGTCATACAACGTGGACCTCAACCAACGTCTTAGGATGCAAAAGATGACCTGCTCGAATCAGCTCCCCGCCAATACTGACAAAATGTTCAAATTTATACTTCAAGCTGATTTAAGTTTGAATGCCTTCAAATATAATATAACACGGATAAAAGTACTGGGAAAAAACATGATATCATCATTAAGGGTTTATGGACATAAGGGCCATAACGAAATCTGGAATGAGTCAATGGAGAAAACTAAAGATTGCAAATGTAAGATGGGTATCTGGTTTTGCACAAGTAACGATTAAAGGTAAATGCAATAAGAAGTAACAATATATACAGATGGACCGACCATGACTAACTAAAAGCAGCATGAATATAAGCTCATAAGGTCCTACATTGTTCACTTCAAATAATATAACTTGTCAATAGATAAATAAGTTCCTACAATAACTTGTGTCAGCGTAAAAACTGACACATCAGGAATCTAAAAGAGCCCCTCTTCCAAGAGGCTTTTAAACCATGTCTCTGGGTAAATCATTGCATTAATCTCTAGAATCCATCGGTGTTTATTTACAGCAAACTTACACTCTAACTACCACGGTAAAGGTGAATTATACTATATTATCCCACGTCGGATGTGGGAAACATCGTGAATGGCCTTAGAAGATCTTGCCAAGGAACTCATAAGTACCTACTTTTGCTAGCCTTTTGAGGGAGGCATTACTCTGTGGTGGGGCCGTGGACCGGGTCGTTACTGATGGTACTAGAGCCGACTCTCTAAAGCTCGAGTTGGGCTGTCCATTCAGGTTGCCAGAGTAGGACACAACGGCATACTCGAATCTGGCCAATCTGATTGGGTTGTCGGTATTATCCAACAATGGCTAGAGAGGAATATTTTGGGCTATGTGTCACTAAGATTGAACTTGCACCTTAGCGGGCGGATGTGGGAAAACTATGTGAATGGCCTTATAAGACCTTGCCAAAAGGAACTAATTAACACCTACTTTGCTGGCCCTTTTGAGGGAGGAATAGCCAGACCTGGGTTGCCACATGTACATACCTAGAATTTGTAGAATTCTAATAAAGACTCTTACATAAATAGTTCATAACCAAATTGGAATGATTTCAAGGTAAAATAAACAACCTGGCTGAGAACTTTCCACGGATCCGCCCCCATTCTATCAAGTTTGTTTATAAAAGCAAGCCTCGGAACTTCGTATCTTCTCATTTGCCTATCAACAGTAATTGACTGACTTTGAACACCACCAACACTACAAAGGACAAGGATGGCACCATCAAGAACACGCAAAGCCCTCTCAACTTCAATTGTGAAATCCACGTGTCCCGGAGTATCAATTATATTCACCTGCAACAAGGAAAAAGAATAAATCCAACAACACAATACGCTGCGCTACAAACCTGAGCTACAATTAATGAAGATAAATATGTAACTGAGACGCTTCAGAAAGGGGTAAATTCTTGACATATCAAAGTCATCCAAATTTCTCGGTGCAGACGAGAGGTACAATGACGCAGCTTATAAGTTAGCAGTCATAAGACGGACGTACTTAACTTACCAAGCAAGTTTCAGTTTCAAAAAACTATTTCTGTCTTTTGCAGAAGTTTCAAAGAACACTTTAATGATTCTTCTAAGTCCAGATTTTGTCTAATTTCCTACACCATTGCATCCTATCACAGCCAAAAAGCGACTCAACTGATACAATTCTGGGATTCACTAGTCCCAAGCAGTAACGAAACTTATTTTCTCCCACAACTTCAAACATTTTCAATTAGGTGGAAAACAAAAGAAAGTACTACCAGAAAAGAAAAAAAAAATGCCAGTTCAAATGCAGTAAGCAGTAGCAGCAGACTCTATAGTAACCAAGCACTAGCCAAACAGGACCTTACTTTCTCTTCAATTCCTCAATGGAATTCTGACAGAAAAACCTGTTCTGCCTCTAGCCCAAATTGCAACAGAACCCTTTTCGCTTATCTTTCTAAACGACTCAATTAAATAAATAAATAAGAGACAGAAGCAAGAAATGAAATCAGTTCAAGTTTGTCACTTGAAATCCATTGCAAGTGTAATAAGTGGCAGCACCGTATAGTGACCAAACAGGACCTTACTTTCTCTTCATTTTCCATGTATGATTCTCAGACAAAAACCTATATGCTATTCTGGTTTCTTCTAGTACCAATTTGCAAAAAAAAATCCTACCTTCTATACGACTCAACTAAACCAAAGAAAACAAAAAGATAAACAAGAAAAAGAATCAGTTCAAATATGTGACCTATTATTCCAAGTGCAATAAGCAGCAGCAGACTGCATAGAAACCAAACAGGACCTTACCTTCTCTTCTTTCCTACCGTATTCCACCCTATCATAGTCAGAAAGCAACTCAATCGAAACGATTCTGGTTTTCTCTAGTCCCAACCATAAAGAAACTCATTCATCCAACAACTTCAAACATTTCCAACTTAATGGAACACAAAACTAATTAATATTATCAAAATGTCAGTTCAAATTTCCAAGTGCAATGGCAGCAGACTTTATAGTGATGAAACACTCATCAAACAGGACCTTACTTTCTCTACATTCCCTCCATAAAATTCTCACACAAAAACACTATACGATTCTGAAAAACCCCATTTTTCCTACCCTTCTACACGATTCAACTAAACACAAAATTAAAGAGAAAATTAAAAACAAGAAACAAAATTCCAGTTCAAATTTAGGGGACCTGATAGCCATTCCAGGTGCA
The DNA here is from genome assembly GCA_033065855.1 of Escallonia rubra. NCBI lineage: Eukaryota > Viridiplantae > Streptophyta > Magnoliopsida > Escalloniales > Escalloniaceae > Escallonia > Escallonia rubra. The sequence continues at coordinate 104,966 of JAVXUO010000656.1, forward strand.
GTAAGTGGCGGCAGACTGTATGGTGATCCCCTTTTCCCTCTCCAGGTCCATCGAGTCCATCTTGGCCCCGACACCGTCCTTCCCCCGGACCTCGTGGATCTCGTGGATCCGGCCCGTGTAGTAGAGAATCCGCTCCGTGAGCGTCGTCTTGCCCGAGTCGATGTGAGCAGAGATCCCGATGTTCCGGAGCCTGTCCATGGACTCCTTCCACCAGGCCTCCTTCGGCTCCCGCGCCCTGGCGGCGCTGCCCGAGGAGAACCGGCGGGAGTGGAGGTTCCCGGCGAGGAGGGCGGCAATTGGGGAGTGGGGTGGCGGTGGTTTGGAGGAGGTGGAGCAGAGGCTGTAGAGGAAGCGGGTGGTGGAGAATCTAGAGGATCGTACCATTGCGTGTGGGTGTGAGTGTGCTGGAGGGTTTTAGTGGATTTGGGTAAAACCCCAAGATTGGTTGGATACTTTTGAGCTGAGTGATTGGTTTGATTTGATAAACCCTAACTGCGGGAGCTCTGGGTTTTGGTTGAAATGTTGAGTGAGGGGTTTTTGGGTTTAGCTGTAGAGGGAAAGGGAGAAATGAAACGGGGCGGGTTATTCTGACATGGGTTAAACTGTTCGGGGCTCTTGGGAAATGGAGCCCCAAACTAGGATATAGGGAAGCAATAATTTTAACATAAAAAATAAACTTGAGTAATACTATGTAATCGTTAACTTTCAGTAGTAAATAAAAAAAGAATGATCGCAAATGAACCGTTTGATGGAATTTGTATTACTTAAGTCCGCCAGGAATTTGTATTGAAAAAATAATGATTGCAAGTGAAACCGAAGAGTAAAAGGAAGGAGATTTTGTTAGTCACGAAGAAAAACTAATGGAGAATATTAAGCTTCTTTAAACTATAGATAGATTAGGTTTAAGATTGAAGGGAATATACATAATATTAATTTTGGCAAAATTTTAAGAATTAATGGACTGCCAAAATATAAACATAATTTTTAAGTGGAACATGTTAATGTAGAAGAGATAGAATTATAAAATCTTTTTAATTGGTTGAATTTTTTAAATGGGAAAAAAAATTAATCAAATTGAATAAAAGAGAGGGGGAGAGAGAGAAAAAAAGAATCCAAATTATTGTTACAAAAATGAGTAAATTCAAGATGATTCCAAAAGATCAAAATAGGAAAGTCGAGCTAAGAGGGTGTTCGCCTCATTGATGAATGAACAATATTCTCTCGGCTACCGCTTTATTACGTATATATTAGATATAAGTATCAAATTAAACTTAGGTAGCAATAATAGTAGTTTGATATAAGCCTCATTTGACACTTTAAATTATGTTATAAATAATGAATCTAAATTTATATGTACAAAGATAAATATTAAGAATTCGAGAAAGGCCATAGGAAAAAGCTCAATAGGATGGAGGGACTATATACATCGGAGCCGACTAATAAATCTACAAAAGCTTGTGAAAATCGAATAAAATTGAACTTATAATTAGTGCAAGCACGTCGTCGCTCCTTTACTTCACAACGCAAATTGAATATAGGTGCCTCCATCTCGTGAGGTTATTCAGTGTTACTACTAGGGGTTCTGCCATTGAGAATATAATGCCAAGAGATCGGAACCATGATATGGGTTTTCTCGTGGCAGCCTCGATCATGACCAAAAAGAAAATTTAAAAAAAAAACAAGAAGAAAGTTTTCTGATACAAAATTGTAGGGCCCATAAAAGACTAAAAGCAACTCAAGGCAATTTCCTCAGCCCATTTACGAAATATTTACCACACCTCCCTAGCTATAGCTCTTTTAGCTCGAACTTCATTGTGCTGAGCAACTCATTTGACTTATGCTTGAGAAAAGTGTGCTTGTTCTAACTCATTTAACAAGTCAAACTCTATCACCTAAGGCTCTATTTGATTTCCTTTTCGTTTTCAGTTTTTTCTCCAGTTTTATAAACTGGAGGAAAAAAACGTGTTTGACACACAGTTTTCGTTTTTTTTTTTTTCATTCAGTTTTTAAATCATGACTGTTTTTGAAAACTTTCATTTAGGAATTTCGAGTTTTGGTTTTTATTTCGAGACCACCACCACCTAGCCACAGCCACCGCTAGCCGACCACTGGAGATCGCCGCCGCCCATCGCCACGCCTCACCATCGTCACTGCAAACTATCACTAAAGAAAAAACTCAAAATAAAAACTGGATAACCAAACATCCAAAAGAAAAAAATTCAAAATAAAAACTAGATAATCAAAGCCAAAAGAAAAAACTCAAAATAAAAACTGGGTAATCAAACACCCATTTATTTTTGTAAAAAATAAAAACCAAACTAGTTTTGATTTTTATTTTTTTGAAAACAGAAAACTAAAACTGAAAGTGATTTCAAACATTACCTTAGTTAATATTTTTCTCTTTTATATTTCTTACAAAGACAAAATTACAGCATGGAGGCATCTTGCATGCTCATAGAATTAGAATTGCTTAATTAATATGGACACTTAACTAAATGGATTCAGATTCTCAATTGCAACCAAGATAATAGCATGATGTTAGTGAATAAATAAACAGTGAATTCGTCGCAATAAAATTGAAGCATCTAGTGTTCTTTGGGACCTTTCAGCCCTCTAAAATCTCTTATCGGGAGACCATTTAGGAATTGTATCCAATTTTTTCCTACCCGAGAAAATGGGCTAAAAATCAGTTGCTCAAGCCAATCAGGATAGGGGTCAACAAAGATGTTCTAGTTTCGTGATGACAAAAAAGCATCAACTGTGTGTCCGATGATGGTACAAGACCCTAGACCCTTGCACTGTAGAAACAAGCAGAACAGGGAGAGCCAGCTCATACAACAACATCAAGAGAGAATGGGAGGAGGAGCCATGTTACAAACACTGGAAAGCGGCTTCCCTGCCTACCCCTCAACCACCAATCTTTACCCTCATCATGCTGACAATCTTTCACTGTCACCCAATTGCTCTGCAACCATTAGTGAACCGTTGTCGCCTACTGATCATGCGCGCCTCAATTGTGCAATTCGAACGAAAGATTACATCGCAAGTGGGTCTTACTGACATGATGTTTTTGGGCCTGTTCCATCTCGCATCGAAGTCGAAAATGCCATATCTGATCTTCAAAGGCAAGTTCTTATTGTGTGTTTATGTATTTTCTTGTTTTGCTTCTAAAGAGTTTTAGATTCTTAGATTTTCCTTAGGAACCGTGATGTACGTAAGTTGATTTTGGTATCGAGCTATCGATTTGTTTTTTTTTCCCTTATTGAATTGCATAAAACATTTTATCATACTTGCAAGTATTCTTTTTTTTTTATATTATTTATTCATGTATTTATTTATTTATTTATTTTTGCATGGCATTTTGAATCCCCTGAGTGATAAGTTTGCAATCAAGTCCTTGGAGCGCTTAGTTGTTAAGCTGGTCAATGTGATTCAGACAAAAGTAATATCAAGGATCTGATATGAATTGTAAGTTGTAACCAATCAAGAATAGTGGCTGAAAGAACCCATAATGGAAGATAATTCTTTTTTAATTGTCATACGCGTCCTTAATCGACTTAAGGAGTTTTGAATTTCAGCCAGGAATTAATTTGGACGATCATGGTAAATAACTAAACAGCGTCTTCTAAATAATTCTTGTTTTAGGAGAGCACTGCAATATGAGTATTGAAATCTGACTTTTCCCCTGTATAAGAATATCTCAATGCAGTTTGTGTATTGAACATTGACGTGGTTTTCATCATTTTCTGTCTAAGTAGGGCATTTTATGATTACTTGGAAGTCTACAATCTAAAGATTTAATGCCAATTAGTTGTGATTGTCATTATATTTTCTATCCATTGAAATCTAGGTGAAGATTTAGAAAATTTATGTCCTACTTAATTAATTTCCATCCTCAATAGAACTATAGCCTATACTTCGTGCTGGCATTGTTTCTTGAATTGTGACATGTCCATCTTAGGGTCTTGCATGATTGAAAGATGGGAGTGAGTGAATGCCATATTGTGCAGGTTCTTGCGTGGATATTCTTCACCTGAATCTGAAAATAACTGGATTCAGCAGAGTCTACACCATCATGATCTAGAAATGCAGCAATCCATTGGGTACAGAAGAATCAACAAATCCTTTCACTTGCTGCAAACAGAGCCCTTGATTCAGGTACTATTTCTTAAAAGGTGGTTTATAAATTCCGGTTCTTATCAAAAATAGGAAAAACTGTCAGATTGTTTATAGAAAATCATTCAGTTAAAGGCAATAACTGCGTTTGAGAAATAGCATTAAGGATGTCTGTGTGAAACGTGTACTAATAGGCCTGAACCTCGATACAAGTTGAAGCAGTAAGTCGCCAAACACGCCCAACCACTGCTTTTGGAGCTCTCAAGCACAATAGTATGCCCTAATACACAATTGCTCTGGGCTGATGCGTGACAACTGTTGAATAACATGCTCACGCCACGACCATTTGCCAAGCTCTTCTATAGAACATCATATTTGAAGCTTTCTCATGGGTCATGGCAGAGTTTGACCTTTTGCTTTACGTTTTCATTTTTCCATTCAACTATCACATTTTCAATTTATTATGCTTCTAATGAGGCTGATAATCTAGATGCAGAATTTGGTCATCTCAATAACATCAGACAAAGATGTTTGGGATGCCATCTTGAACAACAACGTAGTCCAGAATCTCCGAGGCTCAATACACACAGGTTATGAAATGTTGATGATTTCTTTTTTCCTAAGTCCAACTCATGAGAACTGAATACCTGAACCCATTGTAAGAGATCGCCTCATAATTGAACACAGGCGTGAGGCAAACTTTGGATGAAGAATATTCTGAATTTTCTGTCAGCATTTGACGGGTAGGAACTGTCAAAATAATGACAAAACTGAACCAGACTATTTGGACTTTTTACTTATGAAACTTCATTCTGTAAGCATGATGCTACAACTGAAGATTGGTTTCATATTATGTTAAAAAAATGATTAAATCTCATGCATATACCCCATGTTAATATTCCTTTCTAGCTTATGCTTTAGGTGCACCCAGTTCACTTTTGCAGTTTGGTGTCATACTACTTAGAATTGATACTTGCAGCTAAGGATGAACAAATAGTGGAGAGATCTAGTAACAGAGAATCAGACTTGGCGACTGCGCTCCTGAAGTGGATATTGGGCATCACAAATTCGAAGGTTGTGGAGTTGTTGAACAGGATTGGATCGCTCGTGACAGAGATGTTTCAACCTGTTGAGGAGGACAAACCCACCTCAGAACTCACTCATCTTCTGGAAGAAAAAGTTAGATCCTCGATGCTTCTCTCGGTCGCGATTCTCTTGATTGTGGTCGTCACTCGGAGCCATGGAGCCTAGTCACTGGCCCCCAGGCAGCCTGGAATTTTAGGAAGATTCTAAAGAATAGTTGGCTGCAACAATGTCTCCGGTGACTTGTGTCTTAGTTATTGATGAACAACGTTGATCTCTTGGATTTCAACTTCCACATTCTCAACAAGTTCTAGTTCCCAATTCATTGCTAACTACAACTATATCCCAACAAGTTCTAGTTCTGCATTCATTGTTAGCCACAGTATCCCTGTATGTAAAAGATTTATAGATCTCAAATCGGGGATCCCGTTGGAAAGGAAGCTAGGGAGGAGAAACTTTCCATGTCAAACCCTTTAATCTATCTATATCTATACTACCTATAAAAGTATGAATGTTATAAATGGACGATTATGTCTTCCGTTAATTCCGTCAATTACATTATTACCCTTCTTTTATTCTTCCCTTTTAAATTTTGATGAAATTAAAAGAACATTGGGTAATGAATCCATTTTATACATTGAAAAATGAAAAGTGTGATGAGAAAGAAAAACTGAACAAAGAAATTCTTTTATTATTCTCTTTTTAATTTGGTTAAAATGAAATAAACATTAGATATTGAACTGGTTAATGAGAATTGTGATTTTTTTTCCTTGCATTTTTAGGTTAGCAAACAATTAACCAATTGAAAATCTGAAAAACAAAAACAAAATAAAGAAACTGAAATACGTGAAAAATCAATTGAGACATAAAAAATTGTTGAAAAAACAAAAACAGAAAAAAAAACGAAAAAGGGTTAAATATGCATAAAAAGGGTTAAATATGGTGTTAATTTGAACTGAAAATATATTCAGTTATTGTAGTTCAATACCGAGTGTTTTGCATTTTTTATTGATGAAATGCAAATTACTTGGTCTTGAAAATTATAAATCTTAACTATAAACCAATTTAACAGATTACAAAAATAAAGACATAGATTCATCCTTTTAATTTTTTCATTTGCTTTTATTTTCAGCAGTACATCAAACATTTCTTCAATCCAGAAGCTTATAAAAAATATTTCTAAACGTTGAACTGATTACGATTGCGAACATCAAATACACGTTTCTTCTAAAACAAGTCACAGAAGAAATAAAAATCTCAATAATAATAATAATATCACCTCAAATATTACATTCGACTATATCCACGTGCAACACACGTGCTTATACTAGTATATATATATATATATATATATATATATATATATTTATAAAAAGCACGGGTGGAATTAAATGAATAAAAAAAAATTCACTTAAGATAACCTTTTTGAATTGAAGTTTTCATAAAAGATTACAGTGTGTTTGGATGAAGAATTTCAAATTACCTTGTATTTCAAAATCTATTTATTTTCAAATTCGTTGATTTACAAATTTATAGAATTGCAAATATTGTGCTTGGGCGATTTTGTAGATTGAGTATTTTATATGTGAATTTACATTTAAAAATTTGAACCTAGATAATTTAATGGTATATAGATACAAACTAATGAGAGAGAGTATCTCCTTTTTTTATGGAAGAAGTTACCTAAAATAATGGAGACTCTTTTTGTGTAAGGGAGTTGACAAATAAGTAGTCTGTACTAGTTATTTCTAGAAGATATTTTAGCACACCAAATTCACATTCTAAATTCCTCCTAAAATTTGGTAAATTCATCTTATCAGTATCAAAACAAGAAATTTTACACAATGTATTTCAAAATCCTCTATGAAAGTGAAATTTACAGTTCAATTACCTTATCCAAACACATTCTTATGGGTGATTGTGGGTATTTTAGAGTTAAAACTTTTTTTTCCTATTAAATATCCTTTTTGAATGATAGTGTTATTAAAAAAATGAAGGTGTTTTTTGACTTTTCATGGAGTATCATGCCTCTTTCCTTAAAATTGCCTAATTGGAATACATATATATTTTTAGAGTAAAAAGTTGTTTTGGCCTAAAAAAAACTAAGAAATTTTGTTTAAATTTACTCTTGAACTCCTACATACTCTCTGATTACAGAATTTTTTATTTATCAAAACTTACCCTCCATTCATGTTGAAACTAAACTACTTTAGAGCCGCTACATCTTTCTATCAAATTTGATTAAAAAAACAACTTGCACAAAACAAAGTTTTTTATAGTCTTTTAAGAGAAATGTAATATACATAAAATAAATCAAAATTTTTGTCAAAAACTCAATCTTTTTTAACTTCGCATTTTATATTTTCAATACAAATATATTATTATATTAAAAGTATCATAAACGTAAAGTTTAGTTCTAAATTTTGAATACGGACATATTAGTGAAAGGAAAGGAAGCTACTGTTAAAAAACTGAATTTGTTTTAGGATTTCTGCGTGTGTAATCTTGACTAGGGTGAGATAGCTGATCCTTTGTTTTTTCCTCATCTTTTAAAATTGAAGTCTTCATAAAAGATTAGTTGTGATTATGGGTATTTTTCACTTAAAACCTTTTTTTCCTAGGCCCTAGCAAATACCTACTTTGAGTTAGAGTGCTATTATTATTATAAAAATAAAAGTGTTACTAACTTCTCTTACTTAGGAAATCAAGTCTCTTCCTCAAGCATTATTGGAATATATGTTTTTATTAAAGTGAAGGGTTGTTTTGGCTTTTAATATTAAAAAAAAAAACCTATGCAACTTATATAAAATCACCCTTAAAGTCTTGCATGTTGTCTGATTGCTGAAAAATTCCTACCAAAACCTACGGCCTCCATTCACGTTAAAACTAAACTACCTTATAACTACTACATCTACTCACATTAATTCAATTATAGAAAACAACTTGCAGACAAGAGAACTTTTTATAGTCTTTTAGAAGAAATGTAATATACCTAAACTAAATTGAATACTTTATAAAAAAATGCAATCATTTTCTAATTTTGTATTTTATATTTGTACGTTAGTGCGTGTGCTACAGATTTGAATTATTGTGCACGTATAAAGTTTCAACGCAAACATATCAGTACATTAAAACTTTTATAAAACTGATGTTTAATTCTAGAGTTTAAATACGGATACATTGGCATAAGAAAGCTATCGTAAAACTTGAGTTTTTTTAAAAAAAAATTAAATGCATAAGAATCGCTAGATAGTACTCATTCGGCTCTTAATTATAATTAGAGTTCTTGGCAAGTAAATAATTACATGTTCGTATTAGAGTCATTGGAATATCCTTATTTGCATGACAATATATTCTTTATATAATTCTTGTTTTTCTATTACCATTTGGATGATAACATGTTTGGATGATAACATGTTTTTCATATTGCTATTGTCTTCGTACATACCATAGTGAAACCCAATTAATAAAGGTTCCAATTTATTTGAGCTCAAATGAGTAATAAATTTTTTTTAGCTTGAACGCTCTTAAGTTTTGATGGAGGGATTAAAAGACTGCACATTTTCTTTCTTAGTCTACTCTTTTAAAGTTTAAAAGGTTTCTAAATATTGAGGGTTGCTTATGACTTTTAATAAGGTGAGGCTAAATTATAACTTTTTTTTATAAATAACTTTAAACCTTTTGTCACTAAAGAGGTTAAAAGTTCCCTAATGCATCTTTTAGTGACAAGATAATATGTATATAACCAAAAGGGGTGAGGATCTGGCCCAGTGTGCAAAATAATCTCAAGAATTAAATAGCTAAATATTTTTTCATTAAGAATACTTTAAAAAAAAATAAAGATTTACAAAAATTAAGGGTATTTGACTTTTCAAAATGTGAGGCTAAACTACAATATCTTTGGCTGAATTCAACAATTTGCTGCTAAAAAAGTTAAAAGTTCACAAATACATCTTTAACTGACAAAAAACGTTTGAATTTAACAAAAACATGTGTGTATCTAGCCCCACCGTATAATACTATCCCAAGGGGTTAAAGGACTAAATTTTTGTCTTAAAAAAAATACCCTTTTAAGTTTAAAAAATTTACAAAAATCAAGGGTGTTTTTTAATTTTTAAAAAGGAGAGGCCAAATTATAACAATTTCGGCTAAATTATAATATTTAGTCATTGAAGAAATTAAAAGTTCACTAATGTATCTTTTAGTGGCAAAAGAATTGAATCAAATCAAAGCGAGGGTGATTCTAGCCCCCACAGTATAAATATGATGCTAAGTCTCTGTTCACTATTAAAGAAAATCATATCAAGACCTAACTTTAAAACTTATGAAAATCAAATTTTTGCTACTCCTTAGAGAATTGTTGCTAAGTCCATGTATTATCACGTTTTTTTTTTTGGGCTAATTATACCTACGTCCCTGAGGTTACAGTATAATTACAGTCAAGGACATTAAGTTCAAAATGTGACATATTGTGACCAAGAACTTTGAAAATGTAACAACCGTATCCATCCGTCAGGGTTCCATTAAAAATTTGTACTTTTTGGCTGATGTCATCATTACGTATTTTTAAAATGATATTAATGCCCTTATATATACCGAATAATTTTTAAAGTCTTTATTTTTCTTTTTTTAAGAAAATTAGGAATAACCCCACATTATATGCCCTTATACACGTAATTGCCTCCTTCTACTCCTTAGAGAACTGTTACTAAGTCCATGTATTATCACTTTTTTTTTTGGGCTAATTATACCTACGTCCCTGAGGTTACAGTATAATTACAGTCAAGGACATTAAGTTCAAAATGTGACATACCGTGACCAAGAACTTTGAAAATGTAACAGCCGTATCCATCCGTCAGGGTTCCATTAAAAATTTGTACTTTTTGGCTGATGGCATCATTACGTATTTTTAAAATGACATTAATGCCCTTATACTGTATATACCGAATAATTTTTAAAGTCTTTATTTTTCTTTTTTTAAGAAAATTAGGAATAACCCCACATTATATGCCCTTATACACGTAATTGCCTCCTGATTTCAAAAATTAGGGTTTATTAGAGCCCTAATTTTCAAATTAGGGTTTCAATACCCTAATTTGAAAATTAGGGTTCAATTATCAGAAATCTCTAGCTCCCTTAGAAAACCTATTTCGAAATACAAAAGCATGAGCTTTTTTTTCTAACAACTTAGATTCCTTTCTAACAAACTCTAATTCATTAATGGTGGAGAAAAGAGCAATCGACCGTTGGTTTAGCTACGGAATTGAATTGGGAGTAAGGTTTTCCTTTTGGGCCTGGTTAGGCCACTTGCTATTGCTCATGCTGCGTCGCAGGGGAAGAGGGAGGCAGACCGGGAAGGAGGAGGCAGGTGGGGTGCGGCGCCGGGGAAGGGGGAGGAAGATGGGGTGGGCGGGTGACGGGGAATAGAGAAGCAGGCGGGGTGGGCGGTGACGGGGAGGGTGGGGGCCGGCGAAAGGGTGTGGCGGTTGGGGAGGAGCTTAAAAGACAGAAATGGGGTTAAGGGTAGGGAGGTGGCGGGGCGGGGGGGGGGGGGGGGGAGAGTAAACAGTAAAGTCTTTCCTTTTTTTTAAAGGAAGTAATGGCATTAGAAAAAATATAAGGCTCCAACCTAGGGGCAATAAAGTCTTTTCATTAAAACCGTTAGGATTTTTACGATTCTGTTTGGTCAACGGACACAAGTGTAATTTGTCCAAACTATTGTCATTACCTGTAATTATACCCTAACCTCATAAGTGTAATTAGCCTTTTTATATATATATATATATATATATATATATATATATATATATATATATATATATATATTTCTTAAGGTGGACCCCCTATATATTGCATTTATTAACCTTTGCATATAACTACAAAATTTATTATTGCAATTCTGGCTGTATCAGGAAAAAAAAAAAATTTAACTTTACCGACATAGGACCGATTCAGAATATTTATAAGTTCGACTAGGCCTTCTTTTTCGAACTATTATGATGAATTTATGTGTTATTTTGTGATTGGTAAAATAAAGGGTTGTCATAATTTTCCTGAAGTCTCAAAACCTTATGCCGCAAGTAATATTTTTTCCTTTTCATTTTGATAATACATGTCTTACTATTCGATGAATAATCTGGGTTATAAAGTATTTTTGATAAACTTTTGTTGAGTTTGTATTAATATTATAAACGTAATGAGTATGTATATAGGATGAAAAACTTAGGTTTGTAATATTATTGAAATTACTCCGTTCATTACCATTATCTCATATTAACTTCACACATTCATTTTGTAGCTTACATTTTAAAATGACACACACACACACACACACACAAAGAGAGAATATACATATTGACTTCTTAGACGAGCAGGTGTAGTATTATCATATAAATTCGTGTTATAATTAAAAGTTTATATGGCAAATGTATGCTAAATTACATACACAACTAAACTAAAAGCCTCATTGGATTACTAAAATGAATAAGGTCATGCTAGGTAAAAATAAAAGAGAGCTATATAGTGTACTATCAAGAGAAATTTAGAGTACGCTATAGATTTTTTAATTCAAAAGTAGAAAAATATAAGATAACATTATGATTAAGTGCTGACAAATTGTACTCGAAATCTTAGAACTTAAACAAGAAGAATCTAAAAAAGAACTTGCTCTGTTCTTTAATCTTCAAATAAGGATATACAAAACTATAATAGACTAGATCGTTACCAAAAGAATATAAGTTGCAGGGCTATTTTAACCCTCAACAATCATTACTACAAGAAATTACTATCATCGTTCAAAAAGAAACAAAATGGATAGTGAATGATATTGAAAGTCCTAAGTAATAATAGTTTGAACTTTAATAGCGATGCTTGAAAAAAAAAATGGCTAAAATTCTAAAATAACGATAAAAAACTTTAGAAATATCCTTGAAAGCTACAACTACTAGATTAATTGCCTAAGCAATTGAATTTTTATATGTGCCTTGTTAGATCTTTTGAGTTCATTTGATTCTTGGTTTTAAAGATGCGACATTTAAGTTCCAAACTCCTTTAGTTTTACAAACTTTAATATACATTTATTAGTCATAACTCCTTTTCATTAGATACTTTACTCTTACCAATCCTTTTTTTGGCTTAATTTTTAAACTTTTGTTAATATCACAAATATATATTCCAAACTTCTTATCAGTTTCACTTCCTAGATTTATATACATGCCATAGGCATATATTACAAGAAATTGGACAATTCCAATATATACACTTGATAGTAATTGTCCCTAAAACACCTTCTTTACTATTATTACTGCAGTTTTAAACTTGTAGTGTTTCGTGAATTAGATATTTGTGAAAGATATTTGAAACATATTACAAGGTGAATGTACCTTAGATAACAAGATATAATATGGAATAATTAGGATTCTCTTTAGCTACAACTTAATGTGACAAAAGAAATAAGTACGATAAATAGTGATAAATACTAGTAATAATTGACATTAACCATTCGGGTTTGAAAGTAAGATAATGTTTTGTATAATGAACTTTTTTATAATTCAAGTCTTTGATTAGTAATTAATAACTAATATATTTAATCATTATGGTTTAGTTATAACAGTCGTATTAACTATAATGGGCATCCCTTGATGCTTAAGCATCTAAGTGATGGCAGGTCTTTCTGCCGCTCTGGAACTTTATCTAGGTTAGCACAATTAGTTAATGACAAATGTTCAAGATTCAGAGATAGTGCTGCACACTGATTAACTGTTAAATACCTAGTATTTACAAGATTCTTAGTTTGTTCAAGATTCTTACATGACAACCTAGTTTGTTCAACCAAGTATGGGCAGTCGAAGAGTGTTTTCTCATACTAGGGAGATAATTAGAGGAGAATATTGATTATTATCAGAGTCTCACCGTTGCTGAAACATGCTAAATTGCTAATCTTACGGGTGGAAGTTGGCAATGAAAATAGGATCTACCAGTACGATGCAAAGTAGATATGTTAGACACATTTTTTTAGAAGTTGGTTGTAAATGGATAAACTGCAAAAATAAAAAAATGCTTTTATTAGATAGCAGGGTCTAAAATGATGAAAGCATTGTAAAATTAGTATCATTTCCGTTGGATATAATTATAACCAAGAGAAAAACAAAACTTTGAAATGATGTTTAGTCGCTAAGAGTAATGTGTAAGCACTGGACTTCAAAATCTCTGGATCAAATGATTTTTCTTTTAAAAAAAACTCTATTGCATTAATTGAATATTCAGAGCACAAACATGAATTTTTTAAGAAGGAGAATTGAGCTCAATAGAGGAAAAAACATATAAAATTAAACGACTCCGAGTTACCTCCAATAATAGTTGACGCTAAAACAACCTGAAAAGTTCTGATGGCAATGCCCTGAAAAGAAGAGGATTGTTTGAATGATCAAAAGATGACTTTATCTCACCAATACAGAAGGACTACTAGTTTGTCTAGCATGGTTCTCTAATTAATAAGTAAGCAAAATCTACGTACTTATTTTGACTTAAGTTTCTCAGTTACTATTAGGCATTTGGTGCAAGAGTAATCCAGCTCAAACGTATTGGAATCTGAATTGATTTCAGTTAATCATATTACCCATAAGAATGATATATATAAGGATAATAATCATATGAAGAACATAATTTACGCCGAAAGATTAATCTCCGACTGGGTTGCAAAACCAATTCTCTATTAGGATCATGTTTTATGCCGAAAGATTAATATCCACATGCACCACAAAAAGTGAACTGAGCCAGAACTAAATAGGTTGTCACCACCAAGTTTTTTCCGCAATTACTTATCACAAAATCGACTCTTAACTCAGCCAAAGTTTTGGCCCCATCATTTCACGATCTGCGGCTGACCCTTGGCTCGCTAACTTTTGTATACGTGATGAGAACTCCTCAGCCTGACAAAATTCAGAGGAGATCAGTGTTTCAGGGAAACAAAAAAGGAAAAAGAATTTGAGGCGAAATCGGGGATAATATTGACGACCACAATTTAGGTAGAACAGACAATTTATGAGATAGTTAACGTCGTACAAACAGTTTCGGAAGGTAGCATCAGTTCCAAACAAAAAGCTGACACATAATAAAGAAGATACTAGCGCCCACAACCCATTTGGGATTGAAATGATGATCAGAGGTTTCAGCTGAAATGCTAACCTTTTCATCGATCCACATCAATGAACTCAATTGATTGTTTAAGATTCGGACCACAACATCAAGTGGAGTCATCCCATCGATTGCCTCAAATTCTCCAGCCTACACGAAACAAAAAAGTTCAATACCATAAACCCAAAAATGCTAATAGATTAGAGAGAGAAGAGGCAGTCACCTGGTTGGCATTAAGAGTCTGAATAATTTGTTTAATCTGCTCAGTCATCTGTTCCAGTTCCCTCTCTATGATTTCAGCTTGTTCATACCTGAAAGTGCACCAAGAAGAAACGATTGGCAAAGTACACCTAATGTCGGTAAAACTACTGGGTCCTATCTATGTTCAACTCTAAACAGGTTTTCAAGCTTCATCTCATCGTCGAAATATAGGATAGGCCGACTAATACATAAAAACAAGATGGTGAGGACAAAACAGATGCGACTGGAAAGTAAGCTTCATGATGTGATTGCTAAGAGCCTTCATTTTCATCATTGAATGCAGATGGTTCAGGCAAACAAAAACCGCTAATTGGACACGTTTCGCACAAATGAAGATGACATTGCACTATGGTGTGTCTTTTGTGAACTTTGCACTCACATTGCATCTCTTGTGGATGCCGCTTCGTCATCAAGAAGTAATCTACGCTCATCTTTGTATATTTGCTCGGCTTCTTCTTCCATACTTTGCAAGGCCTTATCAACCTAACAGCAAAACCAAGTGAAAAGAAATAAATCATGGAGAACACGATATTAACCAATTGTATGATTTTTCTAACCACTAGCCAAAATATAAAGACTGATCCCATGAAGGAAAACTGGGAAAGAGTGAATGGTTGAAGAAATGGGAAACTGGTCACCAGTAGGGAAATAAGTGTTCATGTAATCATCTCGGGAAACTAGAAAAGAAAATAAGCAATAATAAGCTTCACAATCCTAATTAATTACATGGGACAACTGTAATGAAAAGTATTATGCAACTGAAAGAAAGAGATTTTTTTTTAAATTGAATTACCTCCTGCTGATGCGTCTCGATTAGCTCAAGTTGTCTCTCCAAGCTAGACTGGGTCTCGACCACTTTTGCAACTTCACTCTGATTTAAAAGCATTTCGCATTAGATGAGGCGACCAACAAAGTTAGTTGCTAACTCTAACTACTCATAAGAACTTAGGTATTCAGCATAGATAAGACAGGTAGCAACTAGCAACCATAGTTTCATAACATAAAATAAATTCACCGTGGAAACCTTAGGCTCAAGGCAAAAACTTGCTCATTCAAGTTCTTGTTCACATGACAATGATAAGAAACTTCCCCTATCACAACCCCATAAACATCAAACAAGAGAGAATCACCTCAAGCCTAAGAAGAACGTCGCGGTTCCGTAAAATCTTCTTGTCCCACTCAGCTATTGCATTAGCCTGCTTTCGAAATTTGCCAGTACGTTCTTGCAGCTCGGAATTCCACTCCTTAATAATCTTTGGGGGGAAAGAAACGAACAGAAAAATGTCACTTGACAGTGTAGTAGGAATAAAACTCGAGTCTGAGAAGGTATTTGGCATTGTGCGCTAGATTATTAATGCTATCTCAATACATATTAGACGGGGTAATCAAGTGTAAATTCCAATTATTGACATGAAGAACAGCAAAAACAATATACTCAATTAAAGTTATATGTTGCCTAATGACAAATCCTGATGTTTGTTCCTCCAGATAAGAGTTGCACACTTCAAAGTAGCATTTTTGCATGTGTGCGAAATAAGCGATTATCACCTTCTAGATTTTAAAGATAATCTGAACCTAATATGATAAGGAATATATGATAAAATTGGAGAACTCTATTACCTCCTCAACAGTTTTTCCAGTAATTTCAGATGGTAGTTTTGGTGCAGAGGCAACAGCTGTGCTGACAGTTGAAGTTGCTCTAGAAGAAAACCAACGAAAAGAAAGAAGAGAAGTGAGACCCCATATACCCACATTGCAGAAAATATTTTACACCACTATCTGTACTTTTACTTAGGATTACAGTCCTTAAGCTATAGTTTGCAGAATTCTTCCTATCTGCATATAGTCTTATATACTTTATATCAACTGAGAGGGAGGATAGAAGTAATGATTGTCAATGAAGTATAACCTAAGTATATCTTTAGATGATTGAAGGAGGAAATCCTTCCGCATAAGAGAGTGGGATTATCAACCCTCATTTTTTATTCTGCCACTTTGTAATTCTATAGTTTTACCTTCCTTGTTTGGATAAGCATTCTAAGTAAATATACCTTGGATATATTATAATAGTGTATATACTTAATTATTTGTCTGTGAGAGTCGAGGCAGCCACGGTGGAGGTGGGGAGTGATTGTGGTGATGGGTGGTCGGGATGGTAGGGATGGCAATGGTAGGAGTGTAGGACCAATAGCAGTATGAGTGTTAGCTGCAGTGACAGTTGTGGTGGCAGTGGTGGGAAATACAACAATTGTGGTACTGGGCGATGGCGGTTCAGAAAATCAAATGATGGTGATGGCGGGAGTTGGTGGTAGGGAATACCTAGTGGTAGAAGTGGTGGTGGATGATGCTGGTTAGGGTCGAAATTGTGGTGAATGATAGTGGCTAGGGTAGAAATGAGGTGAATGATGGTTTTAGCAGTGCTGGTTATGAACACCAAAGCAAAAATGTTGGTCAATGGTGGAACCAGGAAATTTGCCAAGTGGGTCGAAAGATTAAGGTGTGTGTAAAGGATCCCTAAAGCCAATGTTCATATTTGTAAGGACACTTTAAAACAAGAGGACATGCACATTAAACAATTGAGAAAGAGAAAACGATTAAGTGATGCAACAAACATAGTCAATAGTGAAACAAAAAACTCAAACAACACTTATATTTTGCACCAAAAACACACTAAACAAAGTGATAAAAGACCTCAAGTTACAGAGAAAGAGTTGAGCACTTTCATACAAAATAAAAAACAATATGACTAGGATAAGTGGAGGGGGGAGGGAGGGTTCAAAAGGAAAAACATGGGAAAAGAGATATTTCAGTCTGAGAGAAAAAAGTCTACAAAAGATCAAGAAATGAATGTGGGAATGTCTCAAGTGAACTGCATCATACTTTACACATGCCTGGGTGCATCAGACTCTTTTATACAGAAACCAGAGGTCAATACCTAAATTTTCAGAGGGTACAAGTGTACCCACTCATCAGAACATGCTTTCACCCATGCTGGTGGTGGTGATGGTGACAACAATTGTAGACAAGCAATGGTGGTGGTGAGGACTACGATTATACAGATTATCGCAAACAGTGGATTTGAGGTGGCGGCAGCTGTCATGAAGATGGTGATCACTATTGTGACGGTTGTGGTAGCGACAGCAACATAAAGGGGTGATATTTGTGGTGATGGTTGTGTAATTGTTGGTGGTGGTAAACATGGTCATAGCAACACGATATATATATATATATATATATATATATATATATATATATATATATATATATATATATGGTGGTAAGTAGTAAACATTGATTATAGCAAGTGCTAATCCAATGAGGGAATTCACAAAAAACACCACTTGAGAGGTTATTCGAACTACGAATCTAAGTCCCTGGGGTTTAGCAAACTCTCCATGAATTTGAATATCGACTCCCACATCCTATCTCCAAGCACACTCTAGAACGCTTGGGGAAAGCGAAAATGTTTGGCTATCTTGATACTTTACACTTATTTTATTCTTCTCCGGATAGATTTGATTAATTGAAGCAACTTGAAGGTTAGAAGTTCCGCTCACAAGGGTAGTAAATAAAGAACCCGGGGGGGCGGGGGGGGAGCATATTTAGAGACAAATTTCCCCGCAGTTTAAAGCAATCAAAACGATCATGAACGTTTCCTTTCCTTAAAAGTACTCTAGAGGATAGAGCGAAAAGTTAAGATAGATTTTGGGATGATCAAGATGCATACAGACCCACTACTGGAAGCTACAACAAGAGATGATGATGTCTGAGCGGCAGCACTGCTACTTGAAGTTGTTGCAGCCGTAGAAGTTGAAGCTGGGACTCCTACGGAAAAAGGAAAATCACACATCAGAAGCAAAATCTGGAACAAATGGCTGTGAAATAGGCTTTATACATCGGGATTGAAGTGGTGACAGAACTAATAAGAGACTAAGAGGCAAGCTTGAAAAAATTGTAACTGCAAAACATATTATAGGCTATGAGATGTATACCACACTCTGGACAAGATTTACAGTCTGACTTCCAGATTACGAGACACCTGAAATTAGATACATAAGAATAATGGAATAGCTTTGCCGGAAAAAAAAATTAAAGTGGAAAATCAAATAGTTGAAATTTCCGTGCATATCGAAGAAGTATTTGTGAAATTTGGCATAAGGGAACTGAGAGACCTACCGTAAGTGGAAAGAATTTCAAAGCTTCCTTCACCCCCCACCCTCCATCCCAGCGGGGCCTAAAAGGAAAGAAGAAAGGGAACCCCAAAAAGAATGAAAACAAGTGCTTATTCAACCTTTATAACAATAATTTGACACAAAAAAAGAAGCACAAACAATATAATTTCAACCCTAAGGCCTCCCCCACAATCTATGAAGTGGGGACTAGGACTGCCGATACTCATCAGAAAGTGCTTCTGAAGTGCAAAATGTTGTTAGTCCTTGATATTCCTGAGGGCTACACATCTCAATCATGGGTCATAGACCACGGCTTGCATCAGGAGTCATCTTGACATCTAGATTAAAGCTTCAGCTTCGTGCATTCTCTATCAGGTGACAAGTATATATTATGAATTTGTCGTAGACTCGTAGTAGCTAGATAATGCCAGAAATTATCACCAATAGGTGCATCTACATCGGCACATGTAACTTTATCTCGTCTGTCTAGTCTACTTTATGTTCCATAAACTTGTGTCGCCATAACAACAGACACAAGTTACAGAACATATGTTCCCCCGTCATCCATCAACACTTACACTATAAACGCAGTCATCTGCATGATTTATTAAGTTAACCAAATTTATCAAGTGCACTAGAAGGAAATAGGTTTAATGCAAAGTGATATGAATAGCGATTCTTCACAAATAAAATTCAAAGAAGAGAAAATTAGAGGGCAAAAATAGAGGAATGTACTCAATGCAGTCTCATGCACCCAATTTATTTGTGCAGTTGCGGGCGGTGCACCTTGATCTTTCTCTCCCAAGGAGTGTTAAGCATGATACCTTGTTAGGCTGATTCTACAGTTTAAGCATTTGGAGCAAATGGTCACTTAACGTAGTATTAGATCTAAAACCATCTCAAATTCATTATTTTATTCTCCAAAGCCCCAAAGAATTGGCAATACACCAGATCATTCTGGCAGCCCGATACTCAGAAGTATTTGTTCTGTTAATTTTACTACTTTGTGGCTACCACTTAGATGAAAGTTTGCTAATGTCATGCCGAGTCTATCCCAACATGAAATCTGAAATCAAAATGCTATTTTTTGTATCTCATCCACCATTTGTTCACATCATCACATGCAAAGTATACTAGAGAAAATCCACCAAGGGGTGAATCCAAGAACAACGAACTACCAAACAAAGTATAAAATGCAGGAACACACAACTTCTAAGAAGCATGTAAAATAAGACGCAGAAACAGGACATTCATTCCTAGAGACAGAGAGATCTGAAGAAGACTTGTAAATTCAAACCACTCAAGCCTTCAACGAACCAGCTCCATCAGATAAACAAAGACTTGATTTATCCATGATTCAAGGTTGAATTGTAGTAGAAAATCTTGAAAGATAAATGATTCAAGGAAACTTTCAAATTGCGCAGCCTCGATTGTAATTGGCATTAGATTAACCAGAGAGGAAGAGACTTATTAAGGGACGCCCATGTGAAATCCATCATAAGAGGAAAAACAAAAAGCAAACATAGCCTTCAAACTGTTCCAATGGCCTGGCCATCCAAAGTTCTAAACCACAGACAAGATTTTGTTTTTTTTCATTTGGTGGCAGCCCTTATGTGCAGCACTTGCTTCTTAATAAGGGTATGCAATAGGCAAATCCGCTGCTCCAGGCAAGTTTATAAAAGGCACAAAGTGCTGAATTAAAATACTCAATTCAGTCTCACAATCAAGGAAAAGAAGATGTGCCAAATGACGTGTTGAGATTTGCATGCCACCATAAACAGTCCGCCAACCAGATGATCCGGCACCTCACACCCGAACCTCGTACTTCTCCGCATATAGTAATCAATAATGATGCATTGGTACTCTACACCCCAGTACCCCAAACCCACAACTAAAGCACAAAACCACAGCTGGGGACAAACCTAGCAAGTGTGTAAGACACAAAGCTGAGATTCCTGCCTTCTTACTTGTACTTCGAAGTAAAAAAGGAAATACCTTCAGTCACAAACCAATGCCTTAAGGCCATAGATTCTAAGAATGACGTAGGTATTGATCAACAATTTCATCACCTTTAGATCTTGTACTCTACCAATCGAGGGTGTGGAGTGCGGTAGATTGACCACCAACCCAATCAGGCCCTAACCTAAAAAGAGTGTAAGACACAAAGCAGAGGTAAACCTATCACATGGGTGCAAACTGCAAAGCTGGAAAAGTCCAAACAAAACTTTTCAGTGCTTAAAAGGATGAGCACCCAAAGACTAGAAAAGTTCAAACAAAAACTTTCTCTGCTTAAAAGAATGAGCATAAAAAGCCTAAATAATGGTATCCTAAACTTTCTATGGCTCAATATATCTGCTACTAAAAGGTTTAAGGAGTCACAGCGTTGGGTGATGCTATAGGGCAGGTGTATGTTATACCTGCTTCTTTGAAAACTCTAGCTTTTGTAAGCCGGTAAGGCATGAAGAATACCATCAAATCCCCAGAAGGTGCTTGTTGAGGTGCTAAGGGAAGATTGTTGACTTGCTTGCATCTTGCAGATATACTTCAGAGAAGTACAAAAGAAACCATTTATTGCAGTAAAACTGCATACATTACTTTTATACAAGACATTACATAACAGGATACCCTGAAGTCCTTATAGAAAGAACGAAAGGAAAAAAGAAAACAATTTTACTACGAAAACCATAACTTAAAAGGCCTTTAAAATATGGATAGACTGCAAACACCACTTATGCCAATGGTATTAGTATCAGCAAACCGCTGGAAAAAAGGCCAGGCATTTGTGCGACCAATACTGTCCTATTGAGAAAGAGGTGAGCTTAAACATGTCAAAACAAATGTTCACTCTGCAAATAGGTTCATACTCGTACCGTGTTTGGGCGCACAATAGCACACTCTACTACGAGTCTCTTTGATTTCGTCATGTTGCATTGATGTAGAGTAGCTGTTGTAAGACTGACTTTCCTTTCTACCGGCATAGGTAGGTTTCCATAATGAGCCTCGTATCGATTTCTTTCTTAATAATTTTGAATGAATTTCATAAGAAGTCTTGTAGTACACCAAATCATTGTTGCCACAGAACGACAACAATTAGATAAATGATGGCATCAAACTTAATGCATTTGAAAAAAGAACATTGTTCTGCCGCTTTTTTCAAGGAAAACTAGGTGATCCAGATAGATCATAGTCATAAGAATCCCTTCATCACTAGCCTTTAATTCGTGCAGATGCACCGCCTTGAAATATAGTAATCATTCTTTAATAATAAGTGACAATTAACTGAAAAACAAAGATGAAATAAGCAAAAAGAATACTACTTTGAATGAGATTCAATTCAGATAAGACTAAACGCGGACATTCACTTTCCTAGTCAATGACTCACTTTATATAGTCTAAATATTTGCTTGTTCACATGGTAACCAGCATAATAGAAACAGAAGAGAAAGAAATTGAGAACCTATTCTTATCAAGTGGTATTTGAACAAATTCTCTAACAGTAACTTTCTTTTCCTCTTCAGCCATTCAGAACAAACCAAGAAGAAGATGCACATTCACTCACTTCACCTTTTTGTTTTAACAAAGCAAGGTGACAGTCTACTTGTTTGTTGCCCATGTCCATTGTCATCCTATACAATGATAAAAACATAAAGATCACGATAACCATTCATCTAAACATTAGAAGTTTAAAAAATGAGTTCTGAGGGTGCCAGTTTGTTTTCCACCCCTCCATTCTCTGGAAGCCTCCAATCTTAGTTGCAACTGATGTTTCTCATATTGATTAGGTGACTTGCTATGGGGGACTGAAGATGTGCTTGGTCGTGTAGAGGCCCAAACCAACACAAGAATTATTGACCGGATATCAAATTGTCCCGAGAAAGACGAAATAATTAAATCTTTCTCTTGCCTAGAAGACCTTAAGGAGTTGCACGCGTAGAACCATTCTTCACTATTACTTCTTGTGCATCACATAGTTTAAGTTAACATTATCACAAAGAGGGGTAGAGAGATTAAGAAATCACCAGAAGCAGAAAAAGCTACTGTTAAGCACTACCTCTCAATATAGCGTCAACCTTCATAACCTAGCAGCAGTACTCTTCAGTATGGTTGCACAGTCGATGCACAACATCAGCCACCAACTGCAAAAACGTGGACTTAGCAGCAGTACTCTTCAGTAAGCTCCCGTTGGTAATGTCACCGTACTTGGCTAGAATTTGTTTGATAATTAAATTGTTGTGGGGAGAGAGAGTAAAAGCAGTCATGCCAGTTGCTAGAGAAGGTACAGGGGATGTGTGGCCTGCAACCCCAGGATAAGCTATTCGGCCTATTCCATCACGAGAAAGCACTCCAGAAACAGCATACACATTCTCAGGCATATCATATTTATTCCCTTCAATCTCCTTGCCTGGCAGTGTCACCCCTGCAATGGTTGCCGCATCATCAATAAAAAAACTGGCCGTAGGTACTACTGCACATCCACACTCTCCTGCACACCAGACTTCTCAAATTCCACTTCCTCCCTCTCAGTGTCATGATCTTGCCCCGCCACTTCCAACTCCTCCTTAGCTTCCAACTTGGTCGGATTTACTTCTAGCTGCATCCTACCATTCACCTGTTCATCCATTCCCCCTTCCTCTTCATAATCTACCCTTACCCTGAGAATAGAAGCAGAACACCCAGAACAATTTCCACCAAAAGAATAAGGGGTTCCTGAAATGAATTGAAGGAGAACCTCAACCCAAAATGACCCAAGAAATTTCCCTAAGAGTTCAATCACTGAGCATCTAACATGTAGTTCTACATTTCACAACTTTAATCTAATGACTTAGATGCCAACTCACCAAGCAAAGTTACTGGAGACATTAGGAACAATACTTACTATATATCCTCTATATGGTTCAGACCACAGAGTTGAATCACAAAGAACATATAGTTAAACTTACAAACCTTAAATAAACAGTTGATATGCAGGTGCATAATCATGATAATGCAAAAATGGATTTTGATAAACAAACTCACCAAACAGAGGTGTAGCAGCTGCAGACTGCGGCTGCGATGCTGAGATGGACAGTTTTAAACCAGTAGTAGAAGCTCCAGTGCCAGAGGAAGCAGCTGGTGCTATTGTGGACAGTGAAAAGCCAGTACTAGAACTGGAAGGACCTGAGGAAGCCGCTGTGCTGGGGGCAAGAAAACTCGAAAATGACGCACTAGCTGCTGATGAAGCAGCTATAGTACCAGTTGCTGTTAAAGACGGAGTTGCTCCAGATGTCACACCAAAAGGAGTAAACCCGAGAGCCGAAGCCGAAGCTGCGGTAGAGGCTGGAGTCGAAGCACTCGTGGTACTTGGGACGGTTGAGAACAGTGGTGAAGAAACTGTTCCAAAGCTAACTGCAGCCGGCTTTGTAGTAGAGACAGCAGCACCAGTAGAACTAGCAGCAGTAGAGGCAACATTTCCAAATCCAAAAGAAGCCTGCGAACTGGAGGCGGCTCCGGTCCCGGAGGAGAAGCTAGATCCGCTAGACGAAGACATTGGCACCGAGGCAGACACGACAGTTGGCGCAGAACTGGCGCTACCCCTTGAAAATGCCGATCCTGCTAACGAAAACGCTGGCGTGGAGGAAGCTGGGAACGAAGTAGAGGATGCCACACTCGCACTCGAGGCGCGCGCTAGGGAAAGAAAAAAGAGAGTCCTGATGAGGCAGAGGAAGCCGGGAACGACATAGATGAAGCGAAACTCGCGCTCGAGCCGCTAGCAACCGAAAATGCGGAGGCAGAGGAAGCCGGGAATGGAGTGGACGGAGCAGAGCTCGCGCTTTTCTGGGGCTATCATGGTGGCACCAGTAGCGCCCTCCAGTAATTGAGGGACTTCACTTGACTGATTGAAACCAAATTCCTCTTCATTGCTTTAAGCTTCTTCAGGGAACCCTTCATAAAGCCCACTCGTCTGCCTTTATGGCATGAGTGGAACTTCCTATTCCTGCCTTCATATATCCTTTAATTCTGTGTGTCCGAAAACATATCTCCTCTACGTTGCTTTAAGCTTTCCAAAAGTAGGTTGTTTGTTTCCACACATTTTCCATGAAGATGGGGCAAAAGTAAAGGAGACGCCATTCGTATGGGGTAAGATAAGAAGAAGAAGAAAGAAATTAAAGTGGCGGAAAGAGGGATCAGTGCAATAATGGGACTCTTTTCCAGTGATATGAAGTGGTGATATGGCCCCGCCATGGTTGTGCCGATCTTGGCCCTCTTCTTTCTCCATCGTTCGCATGTTGGGTATACCACACCCTTTGGATCTAATCGCTATATATTCGCCCATATTCTTTGGATATATATAGTCGCTATATCCTTTGGATGCGAGAATTTTTTTATCGACACCTAAAAATTAGTGAAATTTTTAGGAATTATTTGAAGCTCATCCTCACAAAGAGACACGAGAGTTGATCAAGTCCCGTATTTATAACCGGCGAAAATTCGTAAAGCAGATCTATACATGCATGAACCGAGACAGTTGTAGCGGAAATTTTTTTTACCACCAAATGCAACGCCAAGCATGTAGCAGAGAGATGCGCGATTTTTTATTGATAGTTGTCATTCAAAATTTGTAAACACAGTCTGTATGCGAATTTGCTACTTCTAGTGCTTTTGGCTCTACGCCGGTACTTGATGAGCTTTGCTTGAATCTTCTTTTATCTTCGATGCTAAAAGTAGGTAGCTATTAACCTTTTTCCGAATGTCATATTAATCTTGTGCAAAACTCAAATGTTGCCTTATGATTGGTTACGTTGGCGCCAATACGTTTAACCACTTACCACATGTGGCAATATCTCCTGGTTACATCACTTATAGAGACTAGTAATGTGTATGCACGATGCACGTAGGCATCTACGTCTATTACAATAGACGTAATTATCTAAAATGAAATAATTTTATATTTATATCTCATTTTGATCATTACATTGGCAGATAAACATGGTATCTAAAATCGATTCGGGTGATTTCAACTAAGAGCAACGGACTACCTGTAACGCCCCGAACCCGAGGGTCTGAACACGTTCTTAAACCAAAATCCACACATCAATGACATAACTATTATAGAGGCAGAGCAGAGCATCTAGGATACCACAAACACAATTATCTAAATCTCAAATATTTAACTCCAAAAATAATCCAACACTTATATACAATCCCTTCAAAAACTTAAGAGAAAATTGCGTAAAATACCCCTGTGGTTTGGGGTAGTTGCAAAAACACCCATGTTGTTACAAAAATTGCAAAAAGACACATGAAATAGTAAAAGTGTTGCACCGTAAAAATTCCGTAACAGAATGGTGAAAAAGGCTAAATTGCCCTTCATATAAATGAGAATGACACCCTTTTCTTCTCCAGAATGGCCAATTTTCCTCCTCCTCCTACTTCACGAGATCGCTTAGTGGATCGATGGCGGGCTCGCGACAGTGCAAGTGGGAATCGCAGATTGCGGTTCAAGTGGCAGAGCAAACGGTGGGACCGACAGAGTAAACAATGGGTCACAAGTATTTTGTTTACCCGAATTGAACAATCTTAGTCTAGGGTTTCAATCGCAGATTGTGATTTGAAATCCTAGATCTGAGATTGTGCGATTAGGGTTTAAATTGTTGTGGCCGCAACGGGATTAGGGTTCGATTTAAGTTTTGAGGTTCAATTAGGGTTCGATATAAGTTTGGGGGTTCGATTGGGGTTCGAGTTGTTGTGCGATTGGTTTGGGTTTGATGGCTATAGCGGCGATTAGGGTTCGATTGGTTTGGTTTGGGTTTGATTGTTCAATCGACGATTGGTTTGGGTTCGATTTAAATTTGGGGGTTCAACGGGATTAAGGTTCAATTGGTTTGGTTTGGGTTTGATGGTTCGATCGGCCGCTAGGCGCACAAGACTAGGGTGGTAGCGACGGCACCAGCGCCGGTTGTTAGTGGCGCAGGTGGCAGATAGGTGGTAGTTGAGGGTGGCTAGGGTTAGGTTTTGGTGGAATTGAGAATTGTTTGAGAGAGAAAAAGAGGGTATTTTAGTTTTTTAACGTATAAATGTTTTGGGTTAATTACACTCATGTCCCTGAGGTTTGGGTGAAATTACAGTCGAGGACATTAAGTTTCAAAAGGTAACAAACCGTGACCACAAACTTTGAAAAGGTAACACTTGTGTCCATCCGTCAAGTATACGTCCAAAAAGTGTATTTTTTATGATGTCATCAAAACATATTTTCAAAATATGACAATCCTACCCCTAAATTACTGTTACCTATCTTCTCTCTCTTCCATTTTCTCTTTCACGAGCCTCCTCTCTCTTCCTCTTATCTCTCTCTTCTTCCATCAGAGATTTCCCCAGCCACCATGCGGCAGCCCTCACCATTTTACCACCAAGTTGTTACCCCCACCGTCCCACCACTAAGCCGCTGCTCCAACCGCCCACCACCACGCCGATGCCCACCGCAGACCACCACGACCGCTGCTCCTACCGCCCACCATCACGTCGCTGCTCCCCTACCCCTGCTGTCGTCCCCCTCACTTCCCTTACCCGTCACCTTCCCCTTCGCTCCCCCCCCCCCCTTCGTCCTCCGCCGCCTTCCCCTTCCTCGGCCCCCACCCCATTGTGCCGTCGTCCCCCGCCCCGCTGCCTTAGACCTTCCCCTACCCCCCACTGGCTTCCTTCACCCCACCCCACGCCGTCCCCCTCATTTCCCCCACTCTACCGCCCTCCTTTCTCCTAGCCCAATGCCTTTTGATTTCTTGAAATTTTGGATAATAAATGTTGGAATCGAAATCCTAATCTGAAAATTAAGGAGATAAAGGAATGACAAATTAGGGTTTCAATTCTTTTTGAACCCTAATTTGAATGGCATGGTAAATAATTAATCTTTCAAATCATGGGCAATATGGTCATTTTGACCATTCCGTTATGTATTTGGGTATTCCATTAGGTCAAAGGACATAAGTGCCTATTTTCCAAACTTATGGACACGAGTGTAATTTCACCCAAACCTCAGGGACATAGGTGTAATTAACCCAATTTTTTACTACACGCATTGTCCAAGAGCGTGAAAAGCATGCTCTGTTAGTTTAGATGACTTATCTAACGGTTGCAACAAAATAAGCGCTAGAGGGAGGTCTTTGCAATTTTTGTAACAACAGGGGTGTTTTTGCAACTACCCCAAATCACAGGGGTATTTTACGCAATTTTCCCAAAACTTAATTCCAAAATACTTCAAAACTTTATTACAAGTCTCTTAGACTAAATATCTGAATCCAAAGAACAATAAATCAACTAACCAATATTTCGTCTAAAGAAATCATAAGTTCTATTCTCAATATCAGAAACCAGAGGCATTCCCACCGCTGCACTAATATCTCGCCTTTCATGCTACTTTTGGCCTGGAAGGGGAAGGAAACGAAAAACAAGGGGTGAGCACGAATTGCTTAGTAAAAGTTTTTACACATAGAGGGTCAAAATGAATACGAAACATGAGTTATTGAGTAGAGCTAATAAATAGAAATTTAGATAACTTAGTCAAATTTTACAAATGAATAACGAAAGTGACCAAAAGAGGGTTACCAAAAACGAATAACAAATTTGAGATTCGAATAGAACCAATAAATAAGAATTCAAATAACTTAATCGAATTTCACAAGCGAATAGCATAAGCGACCAAAAAGGGGGTTTAATAACCAATAGGGCTAATTACACCTATGTCCCCGAGGTCAGGGGATAATTACAGTCAAGGACAATAATTTGCAATAATTACACTTATGTCCGTTGACCAAACGAAATACAAAAATACTTAACGGTTTTGACAAAATGACTTCATTACCCTTGAATTTGAAAGTTATTTACTTTCAAAATGTAATTTCTTTCTTATTTTATTTTTTTCCTCCTGTGTCTTCCCAGCCCATTTTTTACCCCCATAAATTTCTCTCTCTTCAGTTTTTTTTCTCCTCTATCTTCCCAAACCATTGCTTACACCCACCATGCTTCACCGTCGTGACCTAACCACCGGGCACCACAGTCGTGACCCAAGCACCCAGCACTACCACCGTGACCCAACCATCCTGCACCACGCCGTGGTCCACCTGCACCATTGCCATGACCAATCTACAGCCACCAACCCGAAATCCACCACCGCCTCCACCAATGACACAAATTCCACCACAACCACCACCATTTGACCACCCTAACCTTAAATAGACAACTACCCAAAACCAAACCCACCATCACCAACCACCCTTGACCACCATCGCCGACAGTCGCCGATTGGACGGGAAAAAGGAGATGAGGATCCGTCGGGGATGGTGGTGGCAGCGCCGACTCCATCGCGGGCGTTGTTGGTTGATTGGTTACCGGTTAGACTGGAAATAGGAGATAGGGATCTGTCAGGGTTGGTGGTGGCACTGACTCCATCGCGGTTGATCGGTCGCCGATTGGACGGGAAATAGGAGATGGGGATTTTTCGGGGGGCTGTGTGAAGAAGAAAAGGTGAAAAATGATTTAAAATAAGATGGAAAGTGAAAATTTAAAGATTTAAAAATAGAGAAAGTAAAGAAAAAAGTATTTAAAATAAGAAAGAGTGAAAAAAATAAGGGTTCGAAAATATCCTAATTTAAAAAATAGGGTTAAAACCTTAATTTGGAAAGAGAAAGAAATAGGTTTGAAACCCTAATTTTGGGAATTAGGGTTGAAACCCTAATTTTTTAAATCAGGGTTTATAATCTTTATACAGTGTTATGTAGATATATGGTATAAGGGTAGTATTGGTATTTAAAAAGTACGTATGAATGACATCAACCAAAAAGTACAATTTTTTAACGAAACCCTAACAGATGGATATGGCTGATACATTGTCAAAGGACATAGGTGTAATTAACCCTAACCAATAAGTCGAATATCGATTCACAAACGAATAACAAATCGATCCAAAAAGAGGTTACATAACCAATAAGACGAATATCAAAATACATTTATCAAAACTTGTGGGTGTCACGTACACAAATTGCTTATTATTAAGCATCACAAATCATGATTATACCATGTCGAATATCGCAGCCGGCACGTCACATATAAGTCACGGTAATTAAAAGTGACTTTCAAATACAAATATCACCCACAAAGTAACTCGATAAATATAGCAAATATTCATTCGAAATTCAAAAATAGTCATTGTAGACTCAAACTGAAGAGAACAAAAATATGAATTCAACGAAATAAAAATCAGCTCAATTGGAGATCGGATGAATGAGATATCGTCAAAAGAAATATTTTCAACAAAAACTTAAAGCACGAAAATCGAAAAGACTAGAGAGCGACACATGGCAAGAAAAATTCATAGCTTTAATAAGCAAGACAGGGGCTGGAATGAGACTGTACGGCTAGACCCATAAAACAAATTATTTTTCTTCTCTATTTAGTAACTTTGCCGTCACAGTTCTGATACAAAAAAACGAAGCGTAGAGTTTTACGTGGCTAAACGAACGGTGTAGAGTTTGGCCTCTGGTAAAGTAAATATGTAGGAAATATTTTAAACAGGTAGAATTGAGAACAGAGGTGCAATAATGGCGTTAAAAAAAAAGGAATAGTTAACGTAACGAGAGCTTCTTTTTTTAAAAGGATAACGCTAACGGATTTGTGATAAAACGCTAATAGATTTTTATAAATCACATGAGAACTGTCTTTAACGCAAATTACAAGACAGTAAAACAAGATCAATGATAATGTTACAAAAAGCGTGATGATAAAAAATACGCTAAAAAATAAATATATTTTTGGGAATCGAAGCATAGTACATAGATCTCGTGTATAAAACGGAAAGACGGCGTAAGAACCATTACCTCAAAGTAACGAATATAACGTCCAAAATCTCCTCTTCATCTTAGATTAATCACCACATTTTTGCTTGGATACCCAAAAGAATGCACTAACTCTTTTCTCTCCTTTGTCTCTAAAAAATATAAAGACTCTTATGACTCTTATGTCTTCTTTCTCCTTATATAGTTTGTTAATCTAATTCTAATATAACTTGAATTCCCAATTTCTAGTGTAACTATAACACAACTCAAAATCCTTATTCCTATTATAATTAAAAATCCTTATTCCTAGTGTAATTATTATACAACTAAAAGTCCTCATTACTAATTTAATCACAATATGACTTAACATCCTAATCCAAGTCGAAATCTTTTTTTTTCTTTTCCCTAATTCAATCACATTAGCCACTTATACTATTAAATATTAACTTCTTCACTAAAAGAACTCCAACTAATATATGTAAGGTCCATTACTTAATTCAAAATCAGTATAATTTTCTAACTATTCTTTACACAAGCACCCAAAAATCCAGGGTATTACACTACCATCGTGCCAATCGTTCAATCATAATCTGAAAGTTTTACCTAATGGAGTAATACCCAAAATCATCACAACTTACTGATATGGAAAAAAAAATTTGTCTAAAAGAGCCCATTCAAGTATTTATGCCTTGAAAAGATCAATGAACATAAATAATTGCATGTTACAACGTGCTAAATTAAATAGCATAATTGTTGAGATGAACAATTTTTGAATCGTTTGAACTCTCAAACAATGGCATCTAAAAATTTTCATTCTCTTTTATGGTTTGCCCCACAATGCTCATCAATCTGAAGTCATACTTGTACCTTCTTTTGATACTTTTTCGTCATTGAATTCTTTTCTATCTTTCTTTTTTTCCATTTTAATGAGGAAATTGGTTTTCCTGTGCAAACTACCAATTTTATGAAACTTTTCATGTCTTAGTATTATGGAAGAAGGATATTTAGTAACTGAACTAACAATTTACTCATTTCTTGGATTCTATGAGCTTTGGCACATTCCAACCAGTTGATTTTTGTCAACATCCAGATCTGCATGAAGCATTTTCCTTCCAGTTCGATCACACATGAATCTGCAAAAAAAAAAAAATCTTTAACATCATTCTTCAATTTCTTCCGCATGGATGATGGCAATAATAAAATAACAAAACCTGTAACGTATAGAAGCAAGCAACAAAATTCCAATTCACAACATGTCCATGTATCACAGAAATGATTCAAGAAAAAAAAAACCATTAAGATGTACTTCTCACTTAATTGATCAACAATAGTACATAAAAGGTAAAAATAAAAGAAAAAAGTGAGGGAAGAGAAATTCATGTCATCTTGCATTATAAGGTGTGAATTAGATTCTGAAAGAGTTTGAGGCTTTAAAGTCAAACCAACTTGAACCAGATTTATAGATGTAGAGTTGTCAAACGGGCCGGGCGGCCCGCGGGCTGGCCCGACCCGGCCCGGTTTTGGCCCGGGCTGGCCCGGCCCCGTGGAGGAACAGTAGCGGCCCGCACACATAGGGCCTGGGGCCTGGGCCTGGACCAGGCCTGAAGAATCTGGAAAACGGCCCGGCCCGGTTTTGGCCCGGGTTTGGCCCGGCCCGATTTCGGCCCGGTTTCGGCCCGGGCTTGGCCCGGTTACCTGGCCCGGTCTGCGGCCCGGATTTTGGCCCGGTTTTGGCCCCACCATTTTTTGAATCTTTTGCTTTTCCCCCCCTTTCTTCTCCCCCTTTTCCAAACTTCCACTTTTACCCCCCCAACAGCTATATAACGGCTAGTTTGGGGGGTATTTTAGTCTAACCTATATTTTTCAACTCCTTTACACTCTTACCCTCCCCAACAACTATAAACGGATAGTTTGTAGGGGTATTTTGGTCTTTTGTGAAGTTTCTAAAATCTATAAATTCACACCATTTCTCTCCAATTTTTCACACCAATCTTCTTACTCTCTTCTTACTCTCACAACAAGCTTTGCTACTAGTTTCCTCTCCAATTACTAGTCTTGCTAATTACTACTAGTATTTAGTAATTAGTACTCTTGTTTATTAATTACTAGTCTTGCTAAATTCTTTTTAATTACTCTTACTCTCTAATATTTGTTACTCGTTCATTCTTTTAATTACTACTAGTATTTACTAATTAGTACTCTTGTTTATTAATTACTAGTCTTGCTAAATTCTTTTTAATTACTAACTCTCTAATATTTGTTACTCGTTCATTCTTTTAATTGTTATTTCTTATTACTACTCTTATACTTGTGTATTTAGTTACTCTTACAAAGTTTAGCGTGAAATATGTCTGGATTATTGAACAAAATGAGGCGTGCAACGTCATCACGAAAGAAATCATCATCATCGCAAGCACCACCACCAGCACAAGCGCCAGCGCCACGGCCATCAGAAACACCAATCCAAGCACCAACACAACCATTCGTTCGTGGACGAATGAGTACAGGTTCTATGATAGATACCCAAGCCAATTGGGAGTTCAATCAAAACATTCCAGATTTTGAATACACGCCTGATGAAGACCCCCCGCATTATAGTCAAGGACGCAGCTCGGTTGGCGAAGCTACTACTCAGTGGCATAATCTCAACCCTATGCCTGGTCATGATGAAGAAGGGCCGAGCAATGCCTCCGATAACGTGCCAGAAGTCCAAAGGGGGAAAAAGAAGAAAGCCGAGTGTTGGAATCATTTCGACTTAATTACGGTGGACGACATCCGAAAAGCTCAATGTAAGTACTGTCTTAAATTATTTTCGACTGGTAGTGGTAATGGACATCTTAACAGGCATTACCCTCAGTGTGCACCTCGACAAGGCCACGTCGAACCTACCCAAACGCAATTATCTTTTGACGGTAAGTTATTTGTTTATAATCAGCGAGAGCAAAGAGACGGTCTCGCTGAATTTGTTATTCACGATGAACAAGCCTTTTCTTTTGCCGATAATCCTAAGCACTCTAGATATATGAACACCTACGTTCAACCTTTGTACAAAAAGGTTCATAGAAACACAACGAGGTCCGATGCACTCCGACAGTACAAGGCTGCCAAAGCACGCCTTATCGATTATTTCGATAAATTTGACGGTAAAGTTAGTCTTACTTCTGATATTTGGCAATCTCCTTATACTTTTGTTAGTTATTCTTGTGTGACCGCTCATTGGATTGATGCAGATTGGGTTATGCACAAGAGAATCATCACTTTCGAGCACTTCCCTTATCCGCACGATGGAATGAACATTGCTACTCTTATATTAAAAGCATGCAACACATTTAAAATTAAGGATAAGATTATGAGTGTTAGTTTTGATAATGCTTCTAATAATAAAGCTGCTGTTGCAGCTTTAAAGGAGACGCTTCAACCTGTACTTGATGGTGAATTATTTCATGTTCGTTGTGTTTGTCACATTATTAACTTAATTGTTCAAGATGGTTTAGGTGCTGCAGGAGATATTCTGCTCAAAATGAGGGGTATGACAGCGTATGTTAATGGCTCGAGTTTGAGAACACAACAATTTAAAACGTTGTGTGTTCAATATAATATGCCTCGCAGGAGAGCAGTTACAGATGTGGTCCACAGGTGGAACTCTACATACCACATGCTTTTACACATTCTGGCATACCGAGAAGTCTACACGCATTTTCTACTAACCCAGTTCCCAGCCGGCTTGCCAACTCAAGAGGAATGGCAGATGGCCACATACCTAGCTGAATTTTTGGAGGTATTCTACACGTCTACCAATTTATTGTCTGGTACGTACTATCCCACCTCTCCTCTCGCTGTAATAGAAATTCTGAAGATGGCTACAATGTTAACAAAATGGAGATATATAGGACCCTTTAGGGAAATAGTACAAGTGATGGATCAAAAATTTAATAAATATTGGAGGAAACTGCCTGCTATTTTTACTGTGGCTACTTGTTTAGATCCTAGGTTAAAGTTGCATGGCGTGAACGCCTCGATACAAGAGATATCGAAATTAATGCGCTACACAGCAGATGACACAACCTTGCTCACAGCAAAAGTGAGCAAGAGGTTTGAGGACTTGTTCAACCTCTATCGTAATTCTGCTGACGTGCGCGGGCGAGCTACATCATCATCCACTGCTGAGAGGTATTATGCGCCATACCTTCAAGGCTTTGAACATCTAGTAGCAAGACAACTACCAGGTGAAGGTACTTCTAATTCGGGAGGTTCGTATAATTTTTCCTCTTTTAATGAGATTGGTGTATATGCAAATACTGATCATTATTCTGATTTATCAAGGCAAGAACAGATTAATTTTAATTTGTTAAATTTTTGGAAACAAAATCAAAACATGTATAAAACTTTATCCCAAATTGCACGGGATGTACTGCCAGTGCAAGCCTCCACGGTTGCTTCAGAGTCGGCATTTTCAGCAAGCGGGAGGGTTTTGGATGACATGAGGAGTCGTCTTAACCCCGAGTCGCTCGAGCTATGTGTATGTTGGAAGGATTATCTTGATGCGAAATACCGCGAGCAAGATAAACCGATTGATGATAGGAAGAGCAGTGACTCGGATATTGAAGTACTTCCGGATGATTAGGTAATTTGTTTTTATTTTCCTCTTTTGATCCTTTTGGTTGACGTTGCAGATTTCTTGATCTTTGAT
The DNA here is from genome assembly GCA_033065855.1 of Escallonia rubra. Classification (NCBI taxonomy): domain Eukaryota; kingdom Viridiplantae; phylum Streptophyta; class Magnoliopsida; order Escalloniales; family Escalloniaceae; genus Escallonia; species Escallonia rubra. The sequence goes on from JAVXUO010000656.1 coordinate 140,227, forward strand.
TGCTGATATTTTGGATAGACATGCATTATTATTTTGATTGTTAGAGTTTTAAGAATAAATTTTTTCACAAAATATACTTTTTTCCATATATATAAAATAATTTTTTACACGCAAGATATATATTTTTTTGTATATATAAAAAAATAGGTAACTTCGCCTGTTTGTTTACAAGCAGCCGGTCCAAGCCCGGATAAAAGGAGGAGGGCCTATGAACACATTTATTATAATGAACACCTTTAGCCAGAGACTTCTAAGATTTAATGGTGGCAATCTCAAATGTTGTTGAAATAACTTTTAGAAAATCTGTGTTTAGAGATAACAAATCTGCGAAATATACATGTTCACGATGAGAGATCATCATCAACGATATTCTCGCAAACATTCTTACATTAGCCCTTGGGCTCATAAACTGTACATTTGGAATAAAGAAATTGCAGGGTTATTAGGCTTTATCAAGAAGTTTGTTAGGTAAGATATTCCTAACTTGCTGATCTTGGCCATTCCATTGTGCCTTTGCAAGTTTCTTCCACTTAAAGAACCCTAGAAACTGAGTATTTGCTAACAAGAAACATCAGCAAAGCTTGCCCTCATCACTTTCTCATTTTTGAGAACATTAGGTTGATTAATTTGAAGTTGGTTTACTATTAAAACATTTTGTGAAAGTTGCGCATGTTAAATAAGATTTAATCAAAGTTTCAACAGTTCAGACCGGTCATTTAAGTAATATGCATCTAAAACTCCCTATCTTTAAAATTGAATAACATGAAGAAAAAAAAAAGGGCCCGGGCCCGGCCCAAGCCCGGCCCTAAATATTGGGCTTAGGGCCTGGGCCTGGACCAGGCCTAGGATTCCCTTCGCCAGGCCCGGCCCGGCCCGGCCCGTTTTCCCCCTCTCTTGGCCCGGCCCGTTAGCAGGCCCGATGGGCTTGGGCTGGGCCGGCCCAAGCCCGGCCCTTTGACATCTCTATATAGATGTCATAACTCTAATAACACCTAAAATCAAGCTAATATTGCTCTTAATTAATCCAACCTTCGTAACAATACAAATAACTATTAAAATAAGCATAAGTATCTATAAACAAAAACTCCCAATAAATATTCTACATAAAAAGAAAAAATAAAAATTGTAACATTAAATTCAGGTGAAAAATTAAGATTAAACTGAGACCTAAATTAAACCTTATAGCTCGCATGCCTCTACATTCTTAGGAATAAACAAACTCAAAACCCAAATTGTTGCTCCTAACTACATGGAGCCATATGTAGTGAATAAACATTATTACACTCTATTTATCCGTTGTGAAAATGAAAATGAGACCATAGTATCAAACCGAAACGAAGCACCTTTAATCAAATGGAGTTAGATGAATATTCATTGTGATCTTTGTTTGTAGCCTGCTTGAAGCAAAAAATGTTTAATTGTTGTCCACACAAATCTTCAACTAACCCATGCTTAGAAATTAAAAGTAGAGTAACCCAACTTAATTTTAAATTCGATGATGAGGCACAAATGTCTTGCGGATGATGATAAATCGGGATTGGAATGACATTCTAATTGTGTCATATGTAATGATAGGGATGAATAGTCATTCAGGAGGTCAAGCAAACTTGTATATTGAAGATGAAAATGGAAAGTTTTACTAAGGATGAGAGGGATAACCGTTAAGGAGAGAATTAATTGTTGCCTGCATTTATTGAGAGAGTAGTGGTGTAATAATGCTAAAAGGATATTATAATAGTTCTATGTTATGTTTTCATATAAATCAAGAATAATGGGACTTGAGGGACATTTAGAAAATACTTAGGAGTGTTTAAGTTCAGCGAATGTTTTAGACTAACTCTTAGTTTAATAAATAGTAGTGTTATATCAAACATAGAGATAAAAAAATAAGATATACACAGATGCTTTGAAAAAAGAAACCATACACCTAGCATTTGGCAATGAACCTGGAGAGAGAAACCATGAAGCTAGTATTAAGAGATGAGAAGTTTTCCAAGTGCCACATCATTAATTCATTAAAGTCAACCACCGAGGATACTCATGGTCTTAGAAAAGATTTGAGGGGCATTTGTGTCCGAAAGATGATTTACAAACATCCACACTTTTAAAAATAGTATAAATTAAATATAGAGATCTGCACATTTCTTAGCTACTACCTCAAATTACATACATCTTTCATACTATCATATTCCTTATCAATAAAATTTGTGACGATTTTTACTAATTAATAGGATTTCCAATAAAATTTATTGTGGGGGTTATTTGGGGTTAATTCTAAGATGGTAAACTTGATTGAATGTGCATGGAATCGAGTTGACAGGTGTTCGGCAAAATATACAAAACTAATAAAATCATCTTTTAGATGTAAAAAAAGTGATTAAATCATAATTCAGAAAAATAAGGATTATGAATTAATCATTCTTTATAACCAAGTATTACCCTAGTGATATTACAGAGACAACTAAAATATTTTATTCAAAACATTAAATTTTTGGTCATTTTGCTCCATTGATACTTTTTTTTAATCCAAAACAGCATCAATAACTTAAAGCTAACTATGCTAAAAATAGCTTGAAATTATTTTAAAAGTTGACTATGATTTAATCTAAAATTTGCTTTGAAAAATAAATCCAAAACATGCTCTAAAACATGCTATGACATTTTCAAATAATGACAAAGGTGTTGTAACGTAGGGTGTCAACGTCTCATACAATCCATATCTATAGTGGTACATAAAAAATTGTTCTTTGCACCGTTTTGACCCAAATCGACATATATCGGCCGGTACAAAGCAATATTGATAACTACGGTTGCAAGTAGCTCGTTGCGGGAAATTTGGTTCCTACATTAAACTTGGAGCTTAAGGAATGGTTGAAGCAGAGGAGAAGCAAAATACTATAAAGTTGGTAAAGAAAATTTCACCGCGTGGGCGCTAAAGGAGTTTGATTGTGGTTAGATATATGCATAATGAGCAAACATATTGAATCTAAGAACAAGAAAAAACTTTCTCATATATATCACAACGTGTCATATCCGTAGATTATATGCAACTTTCAAACTTGTTTTCTTTTTGCTCTCTCTCGACCCTGCGCGACATTGACGGCAAGAACAGGTGGGGAGATATACTGTTGCCGACTAGTTGCCTACCATAAGGTGCATGATTTGTATATGTTATTAGGGGAATTTTGTGAACTTGATAAAAAGAACAATAAATACGTTGCTGAGACATGGAATGAATTCCATATTGACAAGTCCGGGGACTCGGTACTGAAGTATTTTGCAAGGGGTACCCAAATTATTAATTGTCAAAATTTCATAACATCGATTCTCTGTCGTTCTATAGTCACCATAGCGACATTGAATCAGTAGAAACAAAAATGTTGTTCAATTACTAAAAAAATGAAGTCCAAACATCAATTTCAAAATTTGATGAGCTAGTTTGATAGCATTTTTTCGTCGTTCTCATGAACATTTCCAAAGATAATTTTATTCCTATCCTACATTAATTGAAGGACTTCACTTGACTAATTTCCTCTACTTGACTGACCAACCACGTTCATCTTCATTGCTTTAACCTCTCTCTGGGAAGAAACAGAGTTTTCCCTTCATAACTTTGCTTCTCATCTGCCTTGCATTGAGCTTCTCTTTGGAAAAACACCACCATGGTTGTGATCACAGAGATCTTTCTCTCTGCATTCTTCACTATGTTGCTCGACAAGTTGGCCTCGGGCGAGCTGTTGAACCTGGCTCTCCCTGAGGGAATCTACTCTTAGCTTGAAACTTGGACTTCAACACCGAAGGTAATCGAAGCGGTGCTCAGTTATGCGGAGGAGAAGCAAATTGCGGAGAAATCGGTGAATATGTGGCTCGAACAACTCCAAGATCTGGTGTACGACTTGGATGACCTCCTGGACGAATTGGCCACCGAAGCACTGCGCCGCAAGCCGATGGCCCAACCAACTCAAGCTAGCAACCGCAGCATGTTACGAAAGCTCATCCCACCCTATTGTTCCACCAATTTCACTTCTCGTGCTGTTAAGTTTGATTTTAATATAACTTCTAAGATAGACAAGATCACTGAAAGATTAGAAAACCTTCTGATAAAGAAAAACGAGCTGAATTGGATGAATAACCATGTTGTAGGTACTAGGTTGAGAAGAACGGGAGACGAGAGATCACCTACAACTTCCTTGGTCGATGAATATTCTGGATTTTAAGGCAGGTAAAAGGATAAACAAGCAATACTCGCTCAAATATGTCTTGGGTGCGAATCGGGAAGTGATTGTAGGTTCCATGTTATTGTTATCCCTATTGTTAGTTTGAGTGGTATAGGCAAAATGGATTTGGAACAGGTTACAACAAGGGTGCTATGATTAATGTTGAGAGAGATGGAGAGGGATTCCAGTTAGGAACAGAGAGAGAGGGATGTAAACCATGGGTTAAGATGCGGTAATGTGACAAAAGGTGATGCGTTGGATTTGAGTTGGACAGTTAGGATTAATCGCAGCACCCTGCTGTAGTCATGAGTTACAACAGGAGATCCAAATCCGGAAAAACCACTCTTGCTCAGCATATCCACAATGATGAGGAAGTTAAGAATTCATTTGATCTTGTTACGAAATCGCTCTAGATAAATATGTATAGAACACGATAACCAAATAAGAAAACATAAGAAATATGAGAGAACTCAAATCTACTTTGCACAAGTCAGATTTACAACGCTCCCTCACGTGTATCTCTCAACTGTTTTCCTACTCAAAGAAGGACTCTTCTTTCTTTGCCTACCCAAAGAAAGACTATCCTCTCTTTCCTACTCAGAGAAGGACTCTTCTCTCTTACCCTTAAACACAACACAAGACACCTTACTTATACTTGGAGAAAGCAGTGATCTTCTCTCTCCAAGCAATGTGGGACAAGATGTCTTATATACTAAGGGCCAAGTTGCAACCTTCTTTGAGTAACCGATGTGGGACATAAATACAAGACATATATCAACAATCTCCACCTTGGCTTGTATTAACAAACCACTCCCTGAAGAAAGTGTAATATGCCTTCAATACCTTCTTCAGGTACTCCACCTTGCATCCCTTTTAAAGGTAGGGATAATACACTCCACCTTGAACTCAACAAGAAAGAAGATGAATCAAGCTCAAGCAATGCTTGAACTTCTCTGTCGTGACTGTCTTCGTGAGCATATCAGCAGCGTTGTCATTAGTGTGAACCTTGTGCACGAAAATTTGTTTAGAATTAATCCATTCCCGGACCCTATGATAACGTACATCAATATGCTTGGTCCTTGCATGGAAAACCTGATTCTTTGCCAAATCCAATGCACTTTGACTGTCACACTATAACAAAACACCACGCTGCTTGAAGCCAAGCTCCTCTACCAGTCCCTTTAACCATATTGCCTCCTTAGCTGCCTCTGTCAATGCCATGTACTCTGCCTCTGTAGTTGACAATGCTGTCGTAGACTGTAACACTGATATCCAACATATCGGCCCTCCATAGAATGTAAAAATATATCCAGTCGTGGACCTCCTGGAATCCAAGTCCCCAGCATAATCAGAATCCACAAAGCCAGAAACCTCACCTTTTGCCCCATCACGATCAAACATGACGCCAGAGTTGGTCGAACCTGCTAGATAACGGAAGATCCACTTTACTGCATCCCAATGCTTCTTTCCTGGATTTCCCATATATCTGCTGACCATACTAACTGCATGTGAGATATCAAGTCTAGTACACACCATGGCATACATAAGACAACCAACCGCATTTGCATACGGTACTCGAGACATATACTCAACATCTTCTTCTGTACTAGGACAAAGTTGTGAGGATAACTGAAAATGAGCTCCCAATGGTGTACTAACTGGTTTAGCATTGAGCATACTAAACCTCTCCAGTACCTTTTCAACATAACTTTTCTGAGTTACCCACAACTTTCCTGCCTTTCGATCTCTATGAATCTCCATACCAAGGATCTTTTTGGCAGAACCAAGATCCTTCATATCAAACTCCTTGCTCAACAATTTCTTCAAGTGCAGAATATGAGACTTACTCTTCGCAGCAATCAACATATCATCCACATATAATGTGAGCAACAACAGTGAACCATCATCAAGGACTCGATAATACACACAACAATCATACTCACAACGAGAGTAACCATGAGTTACCATGAATGTGTCAAATCGCTTGTACCACTGCCGAGGAGACTGCTTCAAACCATATAAGGACTTTTTCAGCTTGCACACATAGTCATTCTTCCCAGGTTCAATAAATCACTCGGGTTGCTGCATGTAGATCCTCTCCTCCAAATCACCATGAAGGAAAGCTGTCTTCACATCAAGCTGCTCCAACTCCATATTATGCGTTGCTACAATGGACAATATCAATCTGATAGAAGTGTGCTTCACCACTGGCGAAAAGAGCTCACTGTAATCAATTCCCTCCTTTTGAGAATACCCTTTTGCAACCAGTCTTACTTTGTACTTCTGATCTTCCTTTTTCCTGTAAATCCACTTGCATCCAATAGCCTTCACACCCTTTAGAAGTTTAACTAATTTCCAAGTCTGATTCTTCCGTAGAGATTCCATCTCCTCATCCATTGCTGTCAACCACAAGTTACCATCCTCTGCCTTGACAACCTCGTTGTAACTGGTAGGATCTCCACTTCCCACGATTAGTGCAAATGAGACCAAGTCCTCAAAGCCATACCTTTGAGTTGGTTTCTTAGTACGTGGCTCTCTATCTCTGACGAGATTCCAAGAATCACTAGGATGCTCATCTGGATCCTCTAAAGACGGCTCATCTGTAGATCCATCTGTAGACTTTGTCCTCTCCTCATGCAACTCTATCTCCACTGTGTGACCCTGCCTCTTGCTAAAAGTTGCATTCGTAATCAACATATGTGCTTCATTGAATACCACATCTCTACTAATCATCTTATTCTTGGCCACTGGATCCCATAACCTGTATCCTTTTACTCCTTCCTCATACCCAAGGAATATACATTCTTTTGACTTAGGATCAAGTTTGGATCGTTCTTCATTCTGAAGATGAACATACGCAGGACAACCAAAAATTCTCATTGCAGAAAAATTAACTTGTTTACCAGACCATACCTCTTCGGGAACTCGGTGATTAATGACAGATGATGGAGAACAGTTGATCAAGTAACAAGCTGTGTTAACAGCTTCATCCCAGAAACTTTTAGGCAAATCTGCATTCAACCTCATGCATCTAGCTCGCTCCAACAAGGTTCTGTTCATCCTTTCGGCAACCCCATTCTGCTCTGGAGTCCTCTTCACTGAAAAGTGTCTGATGATACCCTTATCCTTGCAGAACTTCAGAAACTCCTCATCCTTATATTCCATGCCATTATCTGATCTGAAGTACTTAAGCTTCTTACTCGTCTGATTTTCAACTCTAGCCTTCCATTGCTTAAACACATTGAAAACTTCAGACTTGTGCTTCATAAAGTACACACATACCTTTCTTGAGAAATCATCTATAAACGTAACAAAGTAACGAGCTCCCCCATTTGAGATATGCTTGATTGGTCCCCAAACATCCGAATGTATATAGTCCAGAACCCCTTTACTAGTATGGGAAGCTGCTTTAAAACTAACTCGTTTCTGCTTCCCAAAAACACAAAATTTGCAGAAGTCCAGCTTGCATGATTTCACTCCCTGCAGCAACTTGCGTTTGTGAAGTTCTAGCATACCTCCCTCGCTCAAGTGTCCCAGTTGTTTATGCCATAACTCAGAGTTATCATTGCTAGAACCTACATGAGTTGATACTGAAGCTCCACCTATAACTGTGTTCCCTATCAGTTTATACAAATTTCCAATTTTCTGACCTTTCATTATCACAATGGCACCTTTGCTAACTTTCATGACTCCACCTTTTATAGATATATTGCAATCTATAGAATCGAGTGTGCCCAAGGAAATCAAATTCTTCTTTAAGTCAGGTATGTACCTTACATCACCTAGGGTTCTCACAATCCCATCAAACATTTTAATTTTAATGGTACCTATCCCCATGACTTCACAAACAGCGTCATTACCCATTAACACAGTACCACCGTTACATGGAGTAAGACAATCAAACCATTCCTTATGTGGGCACATATGAAACGAACATGCAGAGTCAAGAAACCATTCCGTAGAAAAACTGTTGTCTTTAACTGATAAGAGATTACCTTCTTGCTGCTCAACCGAGGAAACCAAGTAGAGATCACCATCGCTGCTTTTGTCATCTTCTTCAGCAACATTAGCATTGTTCACATGTTTCTTTCCGTTCTTCTTCTCCTTCATTTCTGGACACCTTCTTGCAATGTGACCAATCTCTTTACAATACCAGCATTCAATACTGGACTTGTCCTGCTTTCCACGAGACTTAGACCTGTTTTTTCCATGTCCTGGATTTCTGCTTCTAGATCGACCTCTGCCTCTTCCATGACCAATTTTATTTTCATACCTTACCACCAGACCTTCGCCTTGACTGCTTGAACTCGTCCCATTAACTCTGCTCGAGTCCATAAAAGCTGACATAACATCATCAACAAGCAATGTCTCCTTCCCAATAAGTAACGTAATCTTCAAGGTCTCATATGATTTTGGAAGCGAAGATAACAACAAAATCGCCTGATCTTCCTCCTGGAGTTTAACATCTATACTCGACAATTGGGACACCAACCGGTTAAATTCTGATATATGATCACCCAGATCTGAACCTTCATCCATCCGTAATTGGTACAGATCTTTCTTCAGATATAACCGATTCGACAAAGATTTTGACATATATATCTTCTCCAATTTCTGCCACAGAGCTGTTGGAGAAGTCTCTGTCAAAACCTGGTACTTAACCTTCGGGGCTAGATTCAACCGTATCGTAGATACAGCCTTAGCCTGTAATTCCTCCCAATCGTCCTGATCCATTGACTCGGGCTTATTCCCTAGCAAAGGCTTGAGCAATCCTTGCTGCACAAGGATATCCTTCACCGTGCTCTGCCATATGCCAAAATTCGTCTTTCCATCGAATTGTTCACAGGCATACTTCATGGTCGTGTTGTTCGACATATTTATCCTCTCAAATCGATTTCAATTTTACCCAAAAAATAAACCTGAAAGCTCTGATACCACTTGTTACGAAATCGCTCTAGATAAATATGTATAGAACACGATAACCAAATAAGAAAACACAAGAAATATGAGAGAACTCAAATCTACTTTGCACAAGTCAAATTTACAACGCTCCCTCACGTGTATCTCTCAACTGTTTTCCTACTCAAAGAAGGACTCTTCTTTCTTTGCCTACCCAAAGAAAGACTATCCTCTATTTCCTACTCAGAGAAGGACTCTTCTCTCTTACCCTTAAACACAACACAAGACACCTTACTTATACTTGGAGAAAGCAGTGATCTTCTCTCTCCAAGCAATGTGGGACAAGATGTCTTATATACTAAGGACCAAGTTGCAACCTTCTTTGAGTAACCGATGTGGGACATAAATACAAGACATATATCAACAGATCTAAAGGCATGGATCTGCGTCTCTGACGACTTTGACGAATTGGCAATAACATAGAGGATTCATAAAGCAATTGCGTCAGCAGATCTACAATGATGAGGAAGTTAAGAATTCATTTGCTCTAAAGGCATGTGACCTGCTCGAATCAGTTCCCCACCAATATTGACAAAATGTTCAAATTTATACTTCAAGCTGATTTAAAGTTTGAATGCCTTCAAATATAACACGAATAAAATTACTGGAAAAAAGATGATATCATCATTAAGGGTTTATGGACAGGAGGGCCATAACGAAATCTGGAATGAATCAATGGAGAAAAGTAAAGATTGCAAATGTAAGATGGGTATCTGGTTTTGCACAAGTAACAATTTCAGATAAATGCAATATGAAGTAACAATAAATCCAGATGGACCAGCCAAGACTAACTAAAAACAACATGAATGTCTCTGGGTAAATCATTTCATTAATCTCTAGAATACATCAATGTTTATTTACAGCAAACTTATACTCTAACTACCACAATAAAGGTGAACTATACTCTAATATCCCATGTCGGATGTGGGAAACTTTGTGAATGACCTTACAAGATCTTGCCAAGGAACTGATAAGTACCTACTTTTGCTAGCCATTTGAGGGAGGCATTGCCCTGTGGTGCGGCCGTGGACCGGGTCGTTATAGATGGTACTAGAGCCGACTCTCTAAGCTCGAGTTGGGCTATCCATTCAGGTTGTCAGAGTAAGACACGATGGCATACTCGAATCTGGCCAACTGATTAGATTGACGGTATTATCCAACAATTGGCTAGAAGGGAATATTTTGGGCTACGTGTCACTAAGGTTGAACTTGCACCTTAGCAGGGACACTAGGGCATGAGGAGGAGAGAATGTAATATCCCACATCGGATGTGGGAAAGCTATGTGAATGACCTTATAAGACCGTGCCAAAAGGAACTAATTAACACCTACTTGGCTGGCCCTTTTGAGGAAGGAATAGCCAGACTTGGGTCGCCACACATACTCACTTAGAATTTGTAGAATTCTAATAAAGACTCGTACATAAATAGTTCATAGCCAAATTGGAATGATTTCAAGGTAAACAAGCGACCTGGCTGAGAACTTTCCACGGATCCGCCCCCATTCTATCAAGTTTGTTTATAAAAGCAAGCCTCGGAACCTTGTATCTTCTCATTTGCCTATCAACAGTAATTGACTGACTTTGAACACCACCAACACTACAGAGGACAAGGATGGCACCATCAAGAACACACAAAGCCCTCTCAACTTCAATTGTGAAATCCACGTGTCCCGAATAAATCCAACAACACAATACGCTGCGCCACAAAACTGTGCTACAATTAATGAAGAGAAATATGTAACTGAGAAGCTTCAAAAAGGGGTAAATTCTTGACATATCAAAGTCATCCAAATTGCTCGGTCCTGACGAGAAAGGTACAATGACGCAGCTTATAAGTTACCAGTCACAAGACGGACGTACTTAACTTACCAAGCAAGTTTCAGTTTCAAAACATTATTTCTGTCTTTTGAAAAAGTTTCAAAGAACACTTTAATGATTCTTCTAAGTCCAGCTTTTGTCTAATTTCCTACACCATTGCATCCTATCACAGCCACAAAGCGATTCAACTGATACAATTCTTGGTTTCTCTAGTCCCAAGTAGTAACGAAACTTACTTTCTCCCACAACTTCAAACAATTTCAATTAGATGGAAACCAAAACAAAGTACTACCAGAAAAAAATAAAAACGCCAGTTCAAATGCAGTAAGCAGTAGCAGCAGACTCGATAGTAACCAAACACTAGGCAAACAGGGCCTTACTTTCTCGTCAATTCCTCAATGGAATTCTGACGGAAAAACCTGTTCTGCCTCTAGCCCCAATTTGCAACATAACCCTTTTTGCTTATCTTTCTAAACGACTCAATTAAATTAAAAAAAAAGAGAAAGAAACAAAAAATGAAATCAGTTCAAGTTTGTCACCTGAAATCCATTGCAAGTGCAACAAGTGGCAGCACCGTATAGTGACCAAACAGGACCTTAGTTTCTCTTCATTTTCCATGCATGATTCTCAGACAAAAACCTATATGCTATTCTGGTTTCCTCCATTACCAAATTGCAAAAAAAAATAAGAAAGAAAATAATAATAATAATAATTTTCCTACCCTTCTATACGACTCAACTAAACCAAGGAAAACAAAAGGATAAACAGGAAAAAGAATCAGTTCAAATATGTGACCTATTATTATTATTCCAAGTGCAATAAGCGGCAGCAGACTGCATAGAAACCAAACAGGACCTTACCTTCTCTTCTTTCCTACCCTATTCCACCTTATCATAGTCATAAAGCAACTCAATCGAAACGATTCTGGTTTTCTCTAGTCCCAACCAGGGGCGGACGCACGTTAGGACAAGGGGGGGCTGAAGCACCCCCTGACTTCTGGGGAAATTTTTTTTGGGAATCGCGTTGACCCCGTTCCCGAGATCCGTTCCCCGAGGCCGAGACCCGTTCCCCGAGACTGGCCGAGAGAGGCACAATCGACTCTCTCTCTCTCTCACACGGTCTCACCGGCGACCGGTCACCGATGGACAGTGAATCGACCGGTGACAGATCCCACCCACCGACGACAGCTCCTTCAGACAGGAGCTTCGAGCCTTCGACGACGACGACTTGTCACGACGGAGTGACGCCGTGACCGGACGACGACCTCCCGCTGTCCTGCAGTCCCGCGACGTGCCGACGCCCTTGAAGAACCAGATCTGAGGTAGATCTTCTCATCTTGGTCTTGCCGTCTTGCCTCTTGGATGCTGAATTGCTGTCTGCTAGTGCTAAAAATATTGGGCATTTGGGCTTCTTTCAAATTTGTGGTATATAACTTCTAATATGACTCTCACGGTCTCACCTCACGCGTGAAAGACTGAGTATATAACCCATTTCTGATCTTTCTTCCAAGTACATAGTCCAAAACATGACCGAGTTGGGAAAATATTATAAGGCTATTGTCATTATGTCATATTAGGGATATTATAAGGTGATTTTTTAAGGATAATATTGGGATATTATCCTTAAAAAAGCACCTTATAATTGCACAAGATGACATATCAATGTTGAAAAAAGTGAAGTAGGTAAGTTGAAGTAAAAAAGGTGTTGATGAAATTAGGTAGGAGATTTCTAAAATTGAAGGTACTTTAGTTGGAGTTATGTGGCTGTTTTGCCCTAATAACAAGTATCGTCCATCAGTCCTGTATGCAACATCTATTGTAACAAGTATCGAACCCGTGATTTGCCATTGCTATCTTTTTGCGTGCAACTAACATCTCATTGATTACAAAGGTCTAACTTAAAATTATTATTTTTTTGGCTAATTGTAAAATCATTGTATTACGAATAAGAACGAACCATTTACAAGAACAGAAAAATTGTTTGAGCAAAACATAACTTACACCAGTGCGACATGTGGTTGTTGTACGTATAAAGCATAAAACTCATTTGTCCATTTTTCGGGGTGAAAATTTCCCGTGAGCATTTTCTTTTTGCAAAATTCTTGGCTCAGTATAAACTATTAGGGATAAAATAACTTTAACCTTCATATTGTGGTGTAATTATAAAAACAGATTTGATAATTCTTTTTTCTCTCTTTTTATCAAATTAATGCAGGCACATGGAAGTTTAGACCAACACTTGCATTGGTGGCTTCAACTGCTTATCATAATTCATCATCAGCTGTTGTGACTCTCTGAGGTAATGATTTAATTTTAGTTTAATAAGTAAATTTTAGTTTAATATGATAATATGTTAACATTTATATTTTAGTTTAATATGTTAAATTTAGTGTAATATGCTAATATAATAATATGTACAATTATTTAATTATGTGAATTTGTGTTGAGATATTGAAATTTTATTCCAATGTGAGTGTGTGTTTTTTTTTCCAGAATGAATAAGTTTTTTAAAAAGCAAGGGAAATTGGCAGAATCCTCGCAGCCCAATCTTCGGGGCCTCATCGAATAGTAATTTAGTAATTTTGCTTGTAAACGCTCGGAGTATAATTTGTATTTGTATTTTTTTTTTGTTGTACTTGTAAAGAGTCTTTAATGACTCTCGTGAAACTTAATATTACTTTTGTATGCTTTATAAAAGTGCACTTTGTTTTAATATGATTTTAATTAAAAATTTGATAACGGACATATAATTTTTGTAGCAAACGGAAAAATATTCCTGGGTCCGCCCCTGGTCCCAACTATAAATAAACTCATTTACCCCACAACTTCAAACATTTCCAACTTAACGGAACACAAAACGAATTAATAATATCAAAATGATCAAAATGTCAGTTCAAATTTCCAAGTCTACAATGGCAGCAGACTTTATAGTACGATGCTAAATTGCTAATCTTATGGGTGGAAGTTTGAAATGAAAATAGTATCTACCAGTACGATGCAAACAGATTTTTAGAATCGGCTGGTTCAGTAAAGGTTGCACAAAAAACCTAAACGGGTACAGAGAAGGGAAGGGCGACCTTTTTTTTGGGGGGGGGGGGGGGTGGTTGGGGGCAAACCAATTCTCTATTAGGATCATGTTTTATGCCGAAAGATTAATATCCACATGCACCATAAAAAGCGAACTGAGCCAAAACTAAAAAGGTTGTCTCGACCAAGTTTTCTCCACATTACTTATCACAAAATCGACTCTTAACTCACCTAAAGTTTTGGCCCCATCATTTCACGAACTGCGGCTAACCCTTGGCTCGCTAACTTTTGTATACGTGACGAGAATTCCTCAGCCTGACAGAATTCATAGGAGATCAGTGTTTCAGGGAAACAAAAAAGGAAAAAGAATTTGAGGCGAAATCGGGGATAATATTGACAACAACATTTTAGGTAGAACAGACAATTTATGAGATGGTTAACGTCGTATAAACAGTTTTGGAAGGTAGCACCACTTCCAAACAGAAAGTTGACTCATAATAAAGAAGAGACTAGCGCCCACAGTCCATTTGGTCCTATATCGATTGAAATGATGATCAGAGGTTTCAGCTAAAATGCTAACCTTTTCATCGATCCACATCAATGAACTCAATTGATTGTTTAAGATTTGGACCACAACATCAAGTGGAGTCATCCCATTGATTGCCTCAAATTCTCTAGCCTATATGAAACAAAAAAGTTCAATACCATAAACCTAAAAATGCTAATAGATAAGAGAGAGAAGAGGCAGTCACCTGGTTGGCATTAAGAGTCTGAATAATTTGTTTAAGGGTTAATTACACACGGCACCCCTAAGGTTTACCCTAAACTACACACGGACACCCTATCTTTGAAAATTACACTCCACTCCCCCAGGTTTGTACCCGCATTTCACGGAGCCCCACAAAATTGACGGGGACCCTAACTCTGTCTAAAGATTCCCTGACACCTTACTTTTTGGATTTTTCATCCCCAAATTGCCCTCCCTTTCTTGAATAAAACCCAACTTGCCCTTTAGGCTGTGTTTGGCATGCGGGATAAGTCAGTCGGATAGGACAGGATAAGGCCGAATAAGCCAGGATAACATATCCTAGCGGATAAGGCCGGATAAGATAATTATCCTGTCCAGCGTTTGGATCCAACCAGAATTACATGCCATATAAGAAGTTATATCCTGCTGATTGTGTTTGGCAGCACAACGGATATAGGCCGGATAAGATAAATAAATAAATAAATAAAAACTCAAAGTCCCATTTTCACCATTTTTCATTCATAGAGCTTGTTTTACAGGCCATGACGTAGCTGAGCCATTCTGCAAAAACATTGAGCATGCATGAGCAAAAACGGAAACTATATTAATGTTGTAGATGAATCATAACTTGACACCAAATTAAGCCCATGTACTTCAATCCAAATTAAGCCCATGTACTTCAATCCGTTGGAGAGCAACAGATGAATCATAGCAAGAAATTCTCCAGGACTGCAGTAAATACACGAATGGCATTAAACATAAAATCAAAGCAGATCCTTGATGAGCCTTGTAGACAAGATTACAAGAAATTCTCCAGGACTGCTTTTTTGGGGATCAAAATATGTTAAAAACATTTGCAATCAGTGACGTGCTCTTGTAGACAAGATTACAAGAAATTCTCCATTAACATATAAAAGAAATGGCGCTAATTACAAGCAGCTTCTTCGGTGGCCGACGAAGCAACATCTTCGACCCCTTTTCTCTTGACACGACATCGGTGGCCAACACGAGGATCGACAGGAAGGAGACATCGGAGGAGCACGTGTTCAAGGAGGACCTACCGGGGCTGAAGAAGGAAGAAGTGAAGGTGGAGGTGGAGGAAGGGAGGGTCCTCCAGATCAGCGGGGAGAGGAACAAGGAGAAGGAAGAGAAACATCTACTGTTTCGTCGCGAAGAAGATGGAAGAAATTGAAGATATTGACGGAGAAGGTGTCGAAGATGGTCGGCGACAGAGATCTTGCCGGCGGCAGAGAAGATGTCGAAGATGGTCGACGACAGAGATCTTGTCGGCGGCGACGGAGGAAGATTGACGGAGAAGATGTCGAAGATGGTCGGCGGCAGAGATCTTTCCTAAACCTAGCCCATAAGTTTTTATCCCAAGTGCTTGGGATAAAAACAATACCACCCCCTAGGAATAAAGTTATCCCACTTAAGTGGGATAAAACCCATCCTTCGGATTTCTTATCCATCCGGTATTAGCATGTCCAAACGCCAAATATGATTATTTTTATCCTATCCGGGGGTCTTATCCCGCGCGCCAAACACAGCCTTAGGGTTTTTCTTCTTCTTCTTCTTCATTCTCTTTCTCTTCTACAGACCCATTTATTTCTCCTTCTTCCTCCCTTTCTTCCTTCACTTCATTCTTTCCCTTCTAACCAAAAAATGTCAAGGATCTATAACAAAGAACTCAACAATTCTTTCTCTCTCTACAAAATTCGATCAGAACAAATCAGACCCCAATTCTCTCTCTCTCTCTCTCTCCAACTACCGGCGGCAACGATACCTCCTACGCCTCCGCCGTCGCCTCCTCCCTGCCGACTGCCACCTCGTCGCCAACATCCTCCAGCAAGCGGCCTTTCTCAATGACGCACAACCCCTGAGGCTCGCTTTCCGGCGTGATACCCAGCAGCGCATCATACGAATCCTCGAGGGTCGACCACAGGTCGTTTACGCATTTGCCTTGGGGCTCTTCTTCGTCGTCCTCCGATGGTGAGAAAATGGTGGATTTGACGGCAGTAACAAAGCTACAACTCCAATCTATTTTAGAACAAAATCAGGTAAACCCCAAGCCATACAAAAATTCCCGTGCTTCTGTGTTCTTGAATCTGCACTTCATGACTTTAACTCAGATCATGTTGTAAATGGTAGTGACAATGTGCCGAGGGTTTTTTGAGACAAGCTTTGAAAGATCCTATCATTTCTTTCACATCAAAGACATAGATTGTGGTGGCAAGCGACCATTCTTAGCCAAGCTAAAAGGTTAGCTCCTTGATAGTTCTGGAAAATCTGTGAAGACTCATCCTCTTAATTCCAAAGCACTCAAGGAAGCTGGTTACAAATAAGGGCAGTTGTCCAAACAGAGGAGTAAAGGCAAGTATAGAAGAGATGATCGAGAGATTTCTGGTGCTGTTGACAGAGGATGCATTGTCCTCTGTTATTTTGCCCATCTGTTGAATTTATTTTCGATTCCGAGCCTCTTATGACAAGCCAGCCAGAGAATGAATGGTGTTCTAGGAATTGTGTCTTGCTAGTAGGAAGGCCTCTTTGATGGACTCCGGCGGCAGTGCGCAGTCCTTGAGGCCTGCATCTTCCAGTCGCGGTGGCCGGATCTTTTCCAACAAGCCCGCTGTAGCTTCGGCTGTTGCTTCCATACTTGAACCTCGCCTGAAACCTTAACCCTAAAATTTCGAGCTATGTAAAAAGGCAATGAAGATAAAAAAATATGTTAATTATATTAGAAATATTCTCAGTCCCTCCAAAATCCAAGACGACACTGTGTAGTAAATAAATGAGGGTAAAAATATCTTTTTGCGTACCCCGTTAACACCGTCAAAGAAATGGAGCGGAGTGTAATTAAAAAAGATAAGGGGGTCCGTATGTAATTTAGGGCAAACCTCAGGGGTGCCGTATGTAATTTACCCTTTGTTTAATCTGTACAGTCTCAATGATTTCGGCTTGTTCATACCTGAAAGTGCACCAAGAAGAAACGATTTGCAAAGTACACCTAATGTCGGTAAAAATACTGGGCCTTATCTATGTTCAACTCTAAACATGTATTCAAAGCTTCATCTCATCGCCGAAATATAGGATATGCCGACTAATTGTTAGTTTAAAACTTAAAATTTGAAACTAAAAGTTTTATGAAAATATGATAAGAGTAATAAAATCAGATTTGAAGTATGCAAATCTTATAACACATATATATTGAAAATAGATAAGTAATTAAAGTGAAAGAACCGCTGGCATGTGAGAGATGCGAATGAAATTCGCTGACTTAAAATCGCTGTTGTCTCCTTTCATGCAGGTTTTAACAAGGAACAACGATCCAAGATTTAACCTAAAGGCTCGCAGCGGCGTCTCTTCTAATAGCACGACTACAGGAAAACTTTCGAACCTGTCTGATCAATTGCCCACAAAAGATAGATATCACAAGGTATAAAGTAAAATAGAAAATCTGAATATGATAGTTTTTTTTCAAGTATTATTTTTTACTACAATTCCTTTATATATAGGGAGAGAAAAACTAAACAAGAGTCACAACTCTTAGCACTAAAAATGAAGAGTTACAACCCTTCAATTTAAATTTAAATAAGTGGTAGTTTTAAAACTTCCAACAATTCCCCACAAGTTTTAAAACTCCATAAAATCAATAAAATAAAATAATAATAATAAATAAATAAATAAAATAACAAAATAAAATATTCAATATAAGTGGGCAACATAATACAATGTAGTGGGTGTAGGTGTCTTCAGGACTTGAACCTACACTTAGTGTATCAATTTCCATTTGAGGGAACGCTAATGGAATCTTACACTTTGAATTAGGTCCCTTTCGCCAAACTTCAATTGATACACACACTGTATATCTGATATAGGACGTGGTTCTGGCGGGTTGGCGCTATTAATGGCCATGCGCCCCAATCTTGATTCTCATGGGAGGTTTTAAGGAAGAGCCCAATCCCACGGTCACGGCCTCATGACGGCTCCCACTTAGGTGAGACCTCCAAGTGTACGGGTGACCTCGTACCTTGCGAAATTACCGACTTGGTCTCATTAAGGATAAATACCCATCCTGAATGTCACACATAAGCATTACCATCATCACTGGAATGGGGAGGAGATACTCTCCTATATATAGGGTAATGCTTTTAATGAGTTCACTTTGTGCGGGTTGTTTTCTACCCATTGAACCTTATTCATGGGATCTCCGATCATAAAGGTTGGGTTAGCCCCATTCCCCTTGATGATTCATATACACCCTTTTTGGGTAAAGCCTTGGTTAAATTATCAGCCAAGTTATTTTCCGATTTCACAAAATCGAGTGACACAATATTTTTGTTTAATAGTCCTTTAATGGACTTATATCTCACTTGTATGTGTCTATTCAACTTCTTATTAGTATGAGTTTGATTTGTAAGAGCTATTGCAGCCTTACTATCACAATGCACATGTATAACCGGTAAAGGCTTTGTAACAAGAGGCATATCAAGCATAAGATTTCTTAACCATTCTGCCTCTATACAAGTTGTGTCCAACGCTATCAACTCTGCTTCCATAGTACTTCTAGATATGAGAGTTTGTTTCTTAGAACCCCAAGATATAGCTGCTCCTCCAAGCATAAATATAAATCCGGTGGTCGACTTCACATCTATGTTATCAGTTATCCAATTTGCATCAATGTACCCCTCAATTACATTTGGATAACCTCGATATATCAAACAATAGTCTAGGGTTCCTCGAAGATACATAAGTAACCTATTTAAAGCATTCCAATGTTCTTTACTCGGGTTATGGGTATAACGACTAAGTCTTCCAACCGCATAAGCTATATCCGGTCTTGTTCTATTGCTAAAATATAACAAAGACCCTATAATTTGAGAATACTTCATTTGAGACACAGGTTCTCCCGGGTTCTTATTCAAGTTTATGCTAACATCATAAGGAATACTTATAGGCCTAACATCATAATGTCCAAACTTCCTCAACATACTCTCTATAGCATTTGATTGAGATAAGGAGATCCCATTACATGTCCTCTCTAGCTTCATTCCTAAAAAAATATGAGCTTTTCCTAAATCTTTCGTATCAAAATTCTTACACAAGTAGGCTTTCACATTATTAATTGAATCTAAGTTTGTCCCAAAAATCAAAATGTCATCCACGTATAGACATAGGATAACATGCTCTCAGTTACCCTCTTTACAATAGAGGCATTTATCGAAGTCATTGATTCCAAATCCATACTTCAAAATGACTCTATCAAATTTATCATGCCATTGCTTAGGAGCTTGCTTAAGTCCGTACAAAGACTTTTTCAATCTACACAGTTTATTTTCTTGTCCTTTCACCTTAAACCCTTCAGGTTGCTCCATATATATCTCTTCACCCAAGTCACCATTCAAAAAGGTAGTCTTTACGTCCATTTGATGTATGACTCGCTTATATATAGATGCTAGAGCTAACAAGGTTCTAATGGTAGTAATTCTAGCAACAAGAGAGTAGGTGTCAAAGTAATCTATTCCTTCCTTTGGAGTAAAGCCCTTGGCTACTAATCTAGCCTTATATTTTTCTATGTTTTCATCAGGCTTTAACTTTCTCTTAAACACCCACTTACAACCTATTGGTTTGCTACCAGGTGGCAAGTCAGATAACACCCATGTGCTATTTTCCATAATAGACTTAAACTCATCATTTATAGCTTCTTTCCAAAATGGTGCATCTAACGACGACATAGCCTCATCATAAGTTTTAGGTTCTCCTTTGACTAAATATGTGAAAAATTCTTCTCCAATATTTTTCTCAATTCTTTCTCTTTTACTTCTCCTAAGCTCCAGTGGAGAGTTGCCCTTGCTACTCTTAGATATACTAATAGTTCGATCACTAATATCGGTTAAGAGTCTAGAATTAAGACTATGATTTCTAATCCGGTCTTTAAATGGAAATACATCCTCAAAGTATGTAGCATCTCTAGCTTCTATAATAGTGTTATTAGAAATTTCAGAAATTTCCAAATTGATGACCAAAAAGCGGTTCGCATTACTATTTTGAGCATACCCAATAAAGACAACATCTACAGTCTTTGGCCCTATTTTCTTCCGTTTGGGTTCTGGAATTGCTACCTTAGCTAAACATCCCCATACTTCCAAGAATTCCAACCTAGGAGACCTCTTTTTCCATAGCTCGTAAGGAATTTTATCATCTTCCTTAGAAATTGTTACTTTATTCAATATGTAACAAGATGATAAAACCGCTTCCCCCCACAAGTTCTCAGGAGCACCGAAATTCAACAACATAACATTAACCATATCTAATAAAGTTCTATTTTTCCTTTCGGCAACGCCATTTGATTGGGGTGAATAAGGAGGTGTAACTTGTAAAACGATCCCATGATCTTCACAAAACATTTTAAAAGCATTTTCGGAATACTCTCCACCTCTATTGGATCTAAAGGTCGTAATCCTTTTATCTAGTTGATTTTCAACTTTTGTCTTATAGATTTTGAATTTGCGAAAGACCTCATCCTTTGTTTTAATAAGATAAATGTAACAATACCTAGAGAAGTCGTCTATGAATGTCACAAAGTACTTATTGCAGGCTCTAGTAAGAGGTTGATTAGAATCACATACATTGCTATGTATAAGTTCTAAAAGGTTTGTGTTTCTATGGACCGAACTATAAGGTTTCTTAGTTGCTTTGCTTGTACACAAATCTCACACTTATACTTAAGGTCTATAAATTTCCTTGGAAGTAGACCTAGATTCATCAACTTTTGAATTTTTCCAAAGCTCACATGTCCTAACCTTTCATGCTAAATATCACTTGATTCAACATTAAAAACCGAAGAATAATTTCCATCAAACTTTTTCATAACAGTCAACTTAAATAATCCATCACATACATAACTTTTACCAACAAGTACTTTAT
The DNA here is from genome assembly GCA_033065855.1 of Escallonia rubra. Classification (NCBI taxonomy): domain Eukaryota; kingdom Viridiplantae; phylum Streptophyta; class Magnoliopsida; order Escalloniales; family Escalloniaceae; genus Escallonia; species Escallonia rubra. Next base: position 161,919 of record JAVXUO010000656.1, read on the forward strand.
TCTTAGTTATTACAACTTTATTGGACTCCTTTACAACCTTGTATCCATGTTGCACTAAGGAGGACGCGCTAACTAAATTCCTTCTAACATCGGCGTCTCTTCTGATAGCACGACTACAGGAAAACTTTCGAACCTGTCCGATCAATTGCCCACAAAAAATAGATATCACAAGGTATAAAGTAAAATAGAAAATCTGAATATGATAGTTTTTTTTCAAGTATTATTTTTTACTACAATTCCTTTATATATAGGGAGAGAAAAACTAAACAAGAGTCACAACTCTTAGCACTAAAAATGAAGAGTTACAACCCTTCAATTTAAATTTAAATAAGTGGTAGTTTTAAAACTTCCAACAATTCCCCACAAGTTTTAAAACTCTATAAAATCAATAAAATAAAATAATAATAATAATAAATAAATAAAATAACAAAATAAAATATTCAATATAAGTGGGAAACATAATACAATGTAGTGGGTGTAGGTGTCTTCAGGACTTGAACCTACACTTAGTGTATCAATTTCCAGTTGAGGGAACGCTAATGGAATCTTACACTTTGAATTAGGTCCCTTTGGCAAACTTCAATTGATACACACACCGTATCTGATATAGGATGTGGTTCTGGCGGGTTGGCGCTATTAATGGCCATGCGCCCCAATCTTGATTCTCATGGGAGGTTTTAAGGAAGAGCCCAATCCCACGGTCACGGCCTCATGACGGCTCCCACTTAGGTGAGACCTCCAAGTGTACGGGTGACCTCGTACCTTGCGAAATTACCGACTTGGTCTCATTAAGGATAAATACCCATCCTGAATGTCACACATAAGCATTACCATCATCACTGGAATGGGGAGGAGATACTCTCCTATATATAGGGTAATGCTTTTAATGAGTTCACTTTGTGCGGGTTGTTTTCTACCCATTGAACCTTATTCATGGGATCTCCGATCATAAAGGTTGGGTTAGCCCCATTCCCCTTGATGATTCATATACACCCTTTTTGGGTAAAGCCTTGGTTAAATTATCAGCCAAGTTCTTTTTCGATTTCACAAAATCGAGTGACACAATATTTTTGTTTAATAGTCCTTTAATGAACTTATATCTCACTTGTATGTGTCTATTCAACTTCTTATTAGTATGAGTTTGATTTGTAAGAGCTATTGCAGCCTTACTATCACAATGCAGAGGTATAGCCGGTAAAGGCTTTGTAACAAGAGGCATATCAAGCATAAGATTTCTTAACCATTCTGCCTCTATACAAGTTGTGTCCAACGCTATAAAAGGAGAAGGCATTAAAACGTTCTATACCAGCATCATCTATACCATATTCCGCTTCTAAGGCATTCCATAGATCCTTAGCCTTTGTAGTAATGCAATATACGTCATACAGACATTCAAAAAGAGCACTAAGGATCCTATTGAGGCAAGGTACTCAATTTGATCAGGAGTATACCAAGAAGAGGTGTAACCGATGCTAGATTCATTAGGCTTCTCAATAGCTGAAATCGACCCTAACACTGTAAGCCAATACCTTATTTGATTTTTCCAACTCTTAAAGTTAAGGCCATTAAACTTCTCCGATTTAACAGTGTGGGCTTCATCTAGTGGTGCCATTAGGGATTACAAGGGACAAAGGATGATTCAACTGCAAAATTATAAATTGCAATCTCAATAAATAATTCTACTCATGCACAAACAATTAAAAAACAAAACGGTGAGAGGGCAAAACAGATGCAACTGGAAAGTAAGCTTCATGATGTGATTGCTAAGGAGCCTTCATTTTCATCATTGACTGCAGATGGTTCAAGCAAACAAAACCCGCTAATTGGTTAGTTTCGCACAAATGGCGATGACATTGCACTATGGTGTGTCTTTTGTGAACTTTGCACTCGCAGTGCATCTCTTGTGGATGACGTTTCGTCATCAAGAAGTAATCTACGTTCATCTTTGTATATTTGCTCGGCTTCTTCTTCCATACTTTGCAAAGCCTTATCAACCTAACAGCAAAACCAAGTGGAAAGAAATAAATCATGGAGAACTAGATAATAACCAATTGTATGCTTTTTCTAACCACTAGCCAAAATATAAAGACTGAGCCATGAAGGAAAACTGGGAAAGAATGAATGGTTGAAAAAATGGGAACTGGTCACCAATTGGGAAATGGGTGTTCATGTAATCATCTGGGGAAACAAGAAACGAAAATAAGCAATAATAAGCTTCATAGTCCTAATTAATTACATGGGACCACTGTAATGAAAAGTATTATGCAGTATGAGTGTTAGCTGCAGTGACAGTTGTGGTGGGAAATACAACAATTGTGGTACTGGGCGATGGCGGTTCAGAAAATCAAATGATGGTGATGGCGGGAGTTGGTGTTAGGGAATACCTAGTCGTAGAAGTGGTGGTGGATGATGCTGGTTAGGGTCGAAATTGTGGTGGATGATGGTGGCTAGGGTAGAAATGAGGTGAATGATGATTTTAGTAGTGCTAGTTATGAACACCAAAACAAAAATGTTGATCAGTGGTGGAACCAGGAAATTTGCCAAGTGGATCGAAAGATCAATGTGTGTGTAAAGGGTCCCTAAAGCCAATGTTCATATTCATAAGGGCACTTTAAAACAAGAGGACATGCACATTAAACAATTGAGAAAGAGAAAACGATTAAGTGATGCAACAAATATAGTCAATAGTGAAACAAAAAACTCAAACAACACTTATATTTTGCACCAAAAACACTCTAAACAAAATGATAAAAGACCTCAAGTTACAGAGAAAGAGCGGAGAACTTTTATAGAAAATAAAAAAAACATTTTGACTGGGATAAATGGAAGGAGGGAGGGGGCCCCCCGGGGGGGGGGGGGGTTAGGGGTGGTGGTGGTGGTGTGTGTGTGTGTGTTGGGGGGGAGGGGTCAAAAGGAAAAAAACATGGGAAAAGTCAAAAGGAAAAAAACATGGGAAAAGAGATACTTCAGTCTGAGAGAAAAAAGTCTACAAAAGATCAAGAAATGAATGTGGGAATGTCTCATGTGAACTGCATCATACTTTACACTACGATTATACAGATTATCACAAACAGTGGCTTTCAGGTGGCGATGACTATCATGAAGATGGTGATGCTCGCTATTGTGATGGTTGTGGTAGCGACATCAACATAGGGGTGATATATGTGAAGATGGTGATGGTTGTGTAATTGTTGGTGGTGGTAAGCATGGTCGTGTATGTATATGGTGGTAACTTGTAAAAATTGATTATAACAAGTGCTATGAGGTTATTCACAAAAAACACCACTTGAGAGGTTATTCGAACTATGAATCTAAGTCCCGAACTCTCCATGAATTTGAATGTCAACTCCCACATCCTATCTCCAAGCACACTCTAGAACGCATGGGGAAAGCAAATCCTATCTTTATTTTATCCTTCTCCGGATAGATTTGATTAATTGAAACAACTTCAGGGTTAGAAGTTCCGCTCACAAGGGTATTAAATAAAGAACTCGGGGCAAAAAAAAGAAGAAGCATATTCTTTCCCAGAAAGAGACAAATTTCCCTGTAGTTTAAATGAATGGCTATTTTTAATCCGGAGATAGTGAGACAATAGGGAGACGGCATATCATATCAGTCACTTCATTTAATCAGCGATAGACCATAAATTAATTTATTACGAGATTTATGAGATTGTCGTTTTAATAATTGTCACAATGGAATGACCTTTATGAAATACATAGAACAAACAACAAAATATTTTTTGTCACAACAAGACAGTACATAATGCATATTGAACCTGATTAAGTGTACCAAACCGAGGACAATATGGATCCATCCATACGAAGCATAATTCATGAGTGTACCAAAGCCGAGAACTTATATATATATATATATATATATATATATATATATATATATATATATATAACACATTTTTTCGTGTTACGCAACTACTATTTAAAATTGTGACAAGTGGCACTATAATAAAATTCTTGAAAAAAGAAAATGATAAAATAAAAACACTAAATATCAAATAACTACATTAAGGATATGTTTGGTTTTCACATTTTAAAACATCTATATACAATGCTTGATTATATAAAAAGTTTCAATTTAATAACTTCATTTTTGCACATGAGGTCATTTAAAATTTATTAAAAAAATATAGTCAAATAAGTTTCAAAGGTCAAGCTTGATATTATAAAATTTTCATATTACTAACTTCATTTTTGCATACACATCGCATGTGCTACGATAACTCGTATATATGATGTTAATGGCCTATGAAAGATGAGCATAAGAGGGTGGTTGAATTTCTTAGTATGATAACAATAATGGAGAGGAAGAACACATAGATGAAGCATTGAAAAGCACAATGGTTTGAAGGGTAAGAGATATATGAGAGACATTGGGAATAGGGTAGGGCAAAAAAAATGTGTTAAATTATACTAGAATACAACTTTAAATATGTTGTTGAAAAGCACAATGGTTTGAAGGGTAAGAGATATATGAGAGACATTGGGAATAGGGTAGGGCAAAAAAAATGTGTTAAATTATACTAGAATACAACTTTAAATATGTTGTTGATCTATCATAACTCAAGTGTACCCATAATTTTTTTCTTCTTTGTCTTGGTAAAAGTTACGATTTTTATGTATATAGAATTTGAAAGTATTTGAGGTTCTCTTAACTAAGCACTTATTGTTAGAATTATTTCATTCATCTTGACCCTATAATCAAGATCATTAGAATCTTACAATAGCATAAACATAAGAACAATAGGGTTACAAATTCACCGGAATATAAGGATGCCATACATTACCAAGAGTTTTATTCTGATGATGAAAGAAAGCCAAGATGTGGAAGCGAACGTATCCTCTTTGATATTGATCTTTACTACTCTTCTCTATTCTTGACAATGGAATAGAGTGGTGTATCTTTATTTTTAGTCTAAGAGGCAAAAGAGTGGCCAAAGACTATGATACCCTAGCCTCCAAGAAAAGAGATATTTATACAAAGAGAGTAATGGGATCACCCTAAAGCCTGCCAAATCTCAACCGTCCATCAAAGTTAAGAGATTAGGGTCTATAAGCCTTTTATACACTATAAATCATTAGTGTATTGGATGCTAAATTAAATAGGCCCATAATGTTATTTAGCCAATTTAATTAATTAATGTCCAAGTCAAATAAATAGTCAACATTAGTATGACCCGTTAGGCCACTTAATTGGATTGAACCGATCAATTCCAACATTCTCCCACTTGGCCAAGGGTAATACTAAGGTTAATGTCATAAGTTTTGACATAACGAAATTGAACAAAATATCCCATAAGTTAGGCCAAATTTAACAAAAATACTGAAATGAATCGAAGATGGTATCCGTGCCTCTCAATGCTACAACATCGTTCTCCGGTTACAATCTCAAAATTTTTGCCAAATATGACAGTCAAACAGTGTAATAGACATGAACTGCATCGTTTCATAATAAGTAACAATATGAATGAGTTCATGTGATCCTTACATGAGTGTTTGTTTCAGAATACTTCAAATGTGCACTTTTCATGAGAAATAACAAACCATAATCATAATATCTAGAATCCAAAACAAAAGGCGATCACATAAATAAATGTCTCAAATTAAAAACCCATTATCCAAAGGAAAGACTATCAACCAAACCCATGCTAGTAACATGTTCTCGAAAGAGAATGGGTGGTAAGCCTTTCACCACGAGATCCGTCAATATAGCGATCGTACTGATATGCTGAATATACACGATTTGATTTTGAATTCTTTCCCTCACAACAAGATACTTAATCTCGATATACTTCGTTCCACCACTTGATTTGTTGTTCTTGGAAAAGAAAACAACGGCCTGATTGTCACGGAATATCTTCAGTGGTCTCGAAATGGTGTCAACCACTTTAAGTCCCGCAATGAAGTTCCTCAACCATACACCATGACACGAAGCCTCAAAACATGCCACAAAATTTTCCTCCATGGTGTGAGAAGCCACTAATGACTGCTTGGCACTCTTCCATGAAATAGGTCCTTCTGCGAGCATGAAAACATAACCTGATGTGGATTTCAGGGTATCTACACACCCTGCATAATCAGAATTGGAATAACCAATAACCTCAAGGTTATCTGACTTCCTATAGGTAAGCATGAAATCCTTGGTACCCTGTAAGTAGCGCATGACTTTCTTGGCTACTTTCCAATGACTCATTCCTGGTTTTATTTGGTAACGTCCAAGCATGCCAACAACATACGCTATATCTGGGCGAGTATAGACTTGAGCATACATAAGACTCCATACTGCTGATGCATAGCGAATGCTCCATTTTGTCTTGCTCCAGTTGGTTCCTAGGACATTGTAGCAAACTAAATTTGTCACCCTTAACAACAGAAGCAACAGTGAGAGCACAGTTATGTATATTGAACCTTTTTAGAACTTATCAATATAGGATCTTTGGGACGATCCTAATATTTCACAAGACCTATCTCGGTGAATCTCAATACCTATAACATAAGAGGCCTCTCCAAGATCTTTCATATCAAAATTCTTAGACATAAAGTTTTTGGTCTCATGCAACATATGCTTATCACTACTAGCAAGTAAGATATCATCTACATACAAAACTAGATTGATAAACTTAATCCTACTGATCTTTAGGTATATACATTGGTCCACTGCATTTTTTTAAAGCCAAATTTACTAATCACATCATGGAACTTAAGATACCATTGTCTATAGGCTTGCTTTTTAATCCGTATATGGATTTCTTCAACAGACATTTCATATGTTCCTTGCCTTCAACTATAAACCCTTCCGGTTGCGTCATATAGACATTTTCATGCAAGTCACCATTAAGAAATACAGTTTTTACATCCATTTAATGTAGCTCTAAATCATAACGAGCCACTAAAGCCATGGCTATTCGAAAGAATCTTTTTTCGACACATGAGAAAATGTTTCATTATAATCTATCCCCTCCCTTTGAGTGAAACATTTAGCGACGAGTCTAGCCTTGTATCTTTCGACATTACCTTTAGGATCTAGCTTAGTTTTGTAGACCCATTTACAGCTTATAGCTTTGGCCCCTTCAGGCAAGTCAGCAAGGTCCCAAACTTCATTTATTTTCATTGACTCTAACTCATCTTTCATGGCCTCAAGCCATTGAGTTAAGTGATCACTCATAATAGCTTCTTTAAAGGATGCATGATCATTTCCTATGCCTCGATTATAATCGGCCTCATCTAGGTACACAATATAGTCATCCGAGATGGATGTCCGTCTCTCTCTTCCTGACCTTCGAAGAGATTGTCATTAGCAGAAATTAGAGCAGGATCCATAATAGGGGGACACATCATTGGGTACTACATCGGGTGCATCGTTACCCTCTATACGAGGTAATGGTGTACCAACATTTTGGATAATAGGAATAGAAACATGTTCTTGAATTTCCTCAAGGTTTATTTATCTTGCTGTACTACTCCCACTATACTCAACATATTCAAAAAATATTGCATGCTTAGTTTCAACAATTCTAGTGATATGTGATGGACAGTAAAATTTGAAACCCTTAGACCTTTCAGGGTAACCTATAAAATAACAACTTATGGTCTTGGGATCGAGTTTCTTATTATGTGGATTGTAGACTTTTGCTTCAGCTAAATAGCCCCACACATGAAAATATTCTAAACTTGGTTTCCTCTATGTCCACAAATTCGAAAGGTGTTTTAGGCATAGACTTATTGAGAACCCTGTTAAGAATATGCACAGCTATTTTAAGTGCTTCAACCCAGAAAAACTCTGGTAGAGTGCTTTGGCATATCATACTTCGTATCATATCCATAAGGGTACGATTTTGCCGTTCAGCTACACCATTCTGCTGGGGTGTACCTAGCATTGTATACTGAGCAACAATGCCACATTCTTCCACATACAAGGCAAAAGGACTAAGGTTACGACCTGTTTCAGAGAATTTTTCATAATATTCTCCTCCTTTATCAGATCTTACAACTTTAATCTTTAGGTCGAGTTGATTTTCAACTTCGGCTTTGTAAGTCTTAAACATGGCAAGTGAGTAGGATTTTTCATGAATGAGGTAAACATATCCATAACGAGAATAGTCATCTATAAAGGTGATAAAATATCTATGACCACTTATACCCGGTGTATGGAAAGGTCCACAAATTGCAGTGTGGATAATCTTTAAAAGTCACGTACTTCGAGTGACACCACTTTTATTGCCTTTTATAAAATTTCCTTTAATATATTCAATGCATGCGTCAAAATCTGAGAAATCTAAAGAATGAAGAATTACATCCTTTATGAGGCGTTCCATTCTACCTCGTGATATGTGACCTTGACATTCATGCCACAATTTAGCAGAAATTTCATTCTCTCTTTTTTCTCTTACCACAAGTTTTAGCAACTACATCATTCACGTTCATTGTTTTCAAGGATTCAGATAAAAAAAGCATTCAAAAGTAATTTATAGAGGTTTCCCTCCAATAAACCAGAACCAATAACTCTAGAGTAAAGGAAAAGAGAGAAGCCTTTATTCTCAAACTTAAACGAATATCTATAAACGTCAAGTCTAGAAACAAAAATTAGGTTTTAGGTCATGCTGGGAACATAAACAGTATCAACTAAATCCAAATTGAAGCCACTCTCCAAAACTAAATGGAGAGTTCATACAGCTTTAACTTGAGCTTTCTCTCTATTTCCTACTAGCACATTAAGGTCCCCTTTGTTTAACCTCTTCACATAAAGGAATCCCTGCAATGAATTAGTTATGTGCACAATTGCACATGTGTTAACCCACCATGTATTTAAAGGAGCATCAATTGTATAAGACTCATAACAAACACAAATAGATAAATGACCTTATTTTTCCAACCATTCTTTGAATTTATGACATTCTTTCCTCATATGTCCTTTATCCTTAAAAAAGTGACACCTGGGACCAGAAGAACCCTTGGTACCAGAAGAGCTTGCCTTGTCAGTCTTTGTTACATAAGCACTTTTATTCCCTTGCACGCTACCTTTGCCAAATTTCTTTCCTTTTCCTTTTCCTTTAGATGGACCAGTTATGGCAACATGAGCACTATCAGGTTGTTCAGACTTTAGCCTCTCTTCTTCTTGGGCACACATGGAAATCAACTCACTCATTTTTCACTCCTCTTTCTACGTGTTATAGTTGATCCTAAAATGACCAAACTGCACAAGAAGGGAAGTCATAATAAAGTGCATGAGAAAACTTCCGAGATTTTCATGTCCAAACCTTTTAGTTGAGAAGCCATATCATTCATTCGTAAAATATGCTCACGAACACAGTTGGATCCACTGTACTTGAGCATAACCATTTTAGTAATGAGAGTAGTAGCATGTGTCTTGGAAGAATCCTGAAATTGCTCTTCAATATGAACAAGGTACAACTTAGCTTTATCTGAGTCAGGAATGGCTCCGCAAATAGCAGTGGTGATAGAGCCTTTCATAATCATTAGGGATATGCGGTTGGAACGCTCCCACTTTTCATAAGTTGCCTTTTGATCAGTAGAGCTTTCAGCTGTAAGGGCAGCAGGCGCGTCGACCTGTAAAGCATAATCCAAATGGATAACTCCAAGAATTATACTAATTTGCTATTTCCGTTTTCTAGAATCTAGTGCGGCTTAGTGATTCAATAGAGGAAAGATAGCCAATAATTGTAGCATGACTATACGCTAAATAATAACAATAATCATGCACGTTAGTACTGAATATCCACATGATGAAAATAGTTAGTTCATCATTTTACATAATAAAATAAATTGAGGGATAAACAATTTATTTGTATGGAAAAGATAAATACACAAACATTTTTCCCAAGGAAAATATAACATATCACTTATAACCTTTCGTTGGGCCAGTTTTTAACATACAAGTGTATTTTCACCCTTAACAATTTGAAAATCATTAGAAGCAACATGATGACGATTTATATCACCGTTGGGCAAAAAATAATTTGACTCGTGTAAATTATTATTTTCTTTCTTTCCGCGTAAAAAATTAAAATATAATCTTCCGTTGGGCCGATTAATAGTTTTAATTAATAAGCATAACGTGATATGATTTTATCATTATCTCAACTTATAAAAGACAATATACTTATGTTGGACCGCATACTGCCAAAATAAGTAAGTACCACCAATTATTTGAAGTTCCTTGTCATAGTCAAGATGTGTCAAACGAGGTATAAGGTTTTAGCACGATCTCATAATTTTAGAATAATTCTTGAAATTATAGTAATATTGACACGTTTTATTAATCAATATCTCTAAATAAACTAATATTAAAACATAAGCGGCGCTACAAATTTTATTTTGTAAGGCTCAATTGAAATACACAAGTCCTTCAAAAAATCTATTTTTTAAAATCGCCAAAACAGGCCTAATCAATAAGCTACATGCCCACTTTTAAGTGGCCAAAACAGCCCACTTCGGAGGCCTAACACCTTCGGCCCACTTAACAAGCCACTAGCCACAAGGGCCAATGGCTTCAGGCCACAAAAAGGCCCAAAACAAGTCTAAATATGATTTCTGTTGGGTTAATTTAACGATCCATATAACCTTTTTGCTGGGCCAATCTATTATGCCATTAACAGGCCACATAACTTACATTTAACGGTCCAAACTTGCTGGCCCAGTATACAAGAACACGGCCAGCCAACATGCCACACAGCCGGACATTTTTTTTTAATTACGTTAATATTAATCCTTCAAATATTCCAAGATTCTTAAGGGGACGTTCTGTGTTCATGCAATTGATTAACATGGCTCTGATGTTAAAATTATTTCATTCATCTTGATCTTATAATTAAGATTATTAGAATCTTACAAGAGCATAAAAATAAGCACAATAGAGTTACGAACTAACCGAATTACCAAGAGTTTTATTCCGATGATGAAAGAACACCAAGATGCGGAAGCAAACATATCCCCTTTGGTATTGTTCTTCAATACTCTTCTCCATTCTTGATGATGTAATAGAGTGGGGTATTTTTTTCTATAATCTAAGAGGCAAAAGAGTGGCCAAACATTATGATACCCTAGCCTCCAAGAAAAGAAATATTTATATAAAGAGAATAGTGGGATCAACTCTAAAGCCTTCCAAATCTCAACCGTCTATCAAAGTTAAGAGATTAGGGTCTATAAACTTTTTATGCACTATAAATCATTAGTGTATTGGATGCTAAATTAAATAGGCCCATAATATTATTTTGCCAATTTAATTAGTTAATGTTCAAGTCAAATAAATAGTCAACATTAGTATGACCCGTTAGGCCACTTAATTGGATTTGACCGATCAATTCCAACACTTGTGCTATGAAGATTCTCTATGGTGGTTATTTAATTTATTGTATTTGTGAAAGCAAATTAAATTGAAGCGTGTTAGTGAAATTAGAGATGTCTTTACGAGAAAAATGTCTTCACAAGACGTATATCATTACGTCGAAATATCTCATAAAATAACTTAAATAACCCCCAAGGAAAAGAGAAATGATAGAATCTTGAGTGATAGCCCAAGGTCGTTGGTTTCAATCTCCATGCCAATGCGTTATATAAAATGCACTTCTAATCATGACAAAAAGAAAAAGAAAAAAAAGAAACTTAAGTAGCATCTATGTGGTCGTATCATTTCGTTTATACCATACTGGCAAGCCTATGTTAGACTTTTAATGTCAAGATGCTATCACATCGGCACTTTTCTACGTGTTCACCTAGCTTTAATTGCTAGGATTTTTCTTTTAGGGTATGACATAGGTGTACAAGACCTACCATGCCGTACATCTAATTTGGTGCATAACACCATCCTAATTATTTAATTACTCCAAAAAAGGATGAAGCTAATCATCTTGCATGTTACAAGTAAGAATTCTAAGGTTACTATTCTTAGAGTATCCAACAAAAAACAGTTTTTTTTTTTGGGGGGGGGGGGGGGGGGAGCTTAGAAAAACTTTGTGCTTGGTAAAGCGTCTATCAATGCCATCAAATCATCAGAATCATGCATGTGCAAATCATGTGCATATTGCACGTGTGTCGCATGTGAACTCGTGCGTTTCATAATAGGATAAATAAAGAAATATGTGTGTTATGGGAGAAAAATGCAGCCAATATTAGATATATAATAATTTTGTACTTAATTTAGACTGAGCCGATAAATGCCCACACACAATCATCTCAACAAGTGACACAATCATCTCAACAAGTGACACTTTGAATTGTTTCCATTCTCCTTTTTTGTTGGTTGCTCTTCAAACCAAATAATAAAAAATTCTCTTCAAATCAAATAATAAACAACAATCTATGAACTTCGTTTCTGAGTCAAGGCAACATTACAATTGCTTTACTCCACAGCGTTATATTTACAATTAGAATTCATGTATCAAAATGAACTACACAATACTCTGGTTAACAATTTTCTTAGATATGCCAACTTGGGACTTATTCCTTAGTGGATTCCTCCTGGTACCTCATTTCTTTCCTCAGCCCTTCATATCCATACCTTTTCTTTTCTATGAACAAATTATTTTGGAGATGAATGTGAACCAGCATTAAACAGTTCCAGGTGGGTGGTTTCCCCTTCAATTGTACTACCTCGAGTTGGGGAACCTATACACGAACTAATGACAGTTTAAGCAGCTCCACATGTCACGACAACTCGAAGTGAACTTGTGTGTAGCAGTAATCACTTTGTTCTCCAATGCTTGATCAACCTTAATCATCCCTTGGCCATTGTAGGCTTGCGCGTACAGAACTGTCAACTAACTATTCTCTCTCTCTCTCTCTTTCTGACCCACACACACACTCATTGATGTTCCTTAACTATAAACGACTCCCCTCTCCTTTTTTACATTTTTTGCTTCAAAACCGAATTCATATGCACACCCACAATAACAACAACGCTGCTCCTAGAAATACATGCTCACTCATACACAGTGGTTGTTGTTCTTAAGGAGTTGATATGTTTGGTTTTGTTCACAGCTTGATCTTTACTACTCTTCATATTGAAATTGGGGTCTCTTTAATGCTTTCTTGTATGTACTTTCCATACTACCTTATTGTACACAGGTTAATTAGTTTATTTGTGTGGCAAATATTATCTGCAAGGCGCTCGACCTTCATTACTTTATAAAGCCTAGGGATTAGTTTGTTTGTACTTGGTTTTGCCAACAAAATTCGTGAAGATATCAAGTTTAAACTTTTCTTTTCCTTCATTTCTTTAATTTCTAGAAGTCTAGAAATAATTATGTACTTTTGAAGATAATTTCCACTTCTTGTTCCTGATTTCATGCAGAAGTGTGTCTAAATCAAATTTGAGTCCTTGAGAAATTGATTTGCAATGTATATGAGAAGTTTATGTTACGTGTGTCCAGTACTATCTTCCACTTCTTTTGTTTTTTATTGATAATTTACAGACACGACATGCCGGTAAATGTATTGGCTTGGATGGTCTAGAAGAACTATTCTCTTTATTTCCCTTGTCCTCTTGTTTCCTTACATGCTTGTTCATGGTGAAGGATTGTTGTACATACTATTTGCAATTTTGTAAAATTGCTCTTGCTATAAGCTGGCCAATCTATAACTTCAATGTAGTCCCTCTGAAGGGTCCCTTTGGACAGAGAATGTGTAGAAGAAAATTTGAAGGCATGAAACATATGAGATCTCTATTGCGGGGAGTGGGTAATATACATGTTCCTTGTGTCATGCTATCATGCGAATTTCAGTTCCCTAGAATATTTGAAGTGAAAAATCTAATGCATGAACCTTTTTTGCAGGTTTCTGAATGGACAATAGCCTTTTTTCCTACGTTGCCAAAAGGACTCAAAATTGTAAAACCAAGAGAAAATATATAACCAGGTAGTTGCCACGATAATACCACCTTTCTTTTTTGTACTTTTATTTAGTATGCGAACTTACTTTAATATCTTAATAATCTTTAAATTCGTAACAATGTTGTTGATATTGCATTTCAGTTGTTCCACACGAAATCTTGAAGAGTGACAGCTGCTCTGATGACTAAAGAAATGCTTGCTTGTGTTAGCCAACTAATTTGTGAGGTTCCATGAAGATTGGGATTCTGTTTTTTTTTTATATGGTGGCTTTGGCGTAAGTGCCATACAAACTCCATGCAATTTTATCTTACATCCCGAATAAACGAAAAGGTAGATTTAGATAATTTTTGGTTAATGGTGCAATTTTTATTTTCAGTTAGACAAGATGAACACTCTACTCCAACTTTCGGATAGAAAATTTTGTGTTAACTTCATTAATTTAAAGATATGTGCCAAATAAGCCAAGGCTTCACCTAATTTTGTTTTGGTTGGACCATAAAGGTCTATCATTGAGTCATGGCTGAAGTACATGCATGTAAAGCAACTGTTCATGGTGTGAATTAGATCACTGATTAGGATGGCAGAACATGGTACAACTCAGGGAGAGAGAGAGAAAGAGAGAGTGGGAAAGGGAGAGAGAGGTTGCAATAGCTCTGTTTGTGTTTTGGTGCCATTCTTGGATATTGGTATGAGTTTGGTGCCATGCATGGATATTCTGTATAAATGTATAAATAGTCTTCACATCACAAACTTTATTCGGCCTCAATGAGAGGGAGACAGGGAAGGGGTGGAGGGGGGGGGTGTTGCAGTAGCTCTTGTTGTTCGAAATATATACTTTGTGTATACTTGTGCAGAAAACAATTAAGTACGAAATACTGAAATATAGTTTACTAAACAGAACATATATAGTCTTTGCAAGAACAATTAAAATGAACTCACAACAGGATTGCAGAAAAGCAGAACAGCAAAGGAAAAAGGGGCCGAGGCGTGAATTTGATTCACTGTCCTTAAGACTTTATTCGTCCCGCAACGGTGCTGACGGTTCTTGACGATAGTCTCCCAGGATACAACGGCTACGTCTGAAAATAGTAGCACACCAAATTTCCAGACCCGGCGAACCAAACAATGGTAGAGCTCTTTCTTCTTTTACGAACACTTAAAACTGGACAGACTCTTGTACAGAAGAAAAGAAAATTTTCGGGATTTTAATTCGTACATAACTTCTGTAAACTGACTCGGTTTTATACACAGAGTATTCACTGGGGGGTGCAACTCTTCACAGCTGGTTGGTTGGAAAGGAAAGGTCACAACTTTTCGGAAAGGAAATTAAATAAATAAAATTTATTTGTCCCAAAAAGAATAAAGCCTGATTGGGCCTAGCCCAAGCCACGGCCACGGCCACGGACCGGACCGGGACGGGGCGGGGCGGGCGGCGCGCGCGTGTGGTGGACCTTGGGTCAACCTAGGTCCTCCCTCCTTACAAAACATGGGTACCCCCAAGGGGCCCATCCCTTAGCTCAAGGCTAAGCTTTATAAGGAGACAACATTGGCTTTATCTCTTCAATGTGGGATACTCTTTTCCTTTCAAGGTGAACCACTAACTTTAGCTTCAATTTTCTCATTCACTTCTCATTCGTTTTAAACATGTGAATATACCACGATCATCTATTCCAATAGATGAACGTGAATTAATTTGTTCCTAACCAAGCTATGGTTTGGAACCCATTTGAAAATTGAGTCAAAGTTGCTTCTCCACAATGGGTTTAAAACCCAATTCCAACAATCCCCCACATGAATAGAAAATTGACTGGACTCTATACGCACAGAAACACTGACATAAGAAAGAGTTCTTTAGAACGACACTGCATCGGGATAGGTAGCCGATGGCCTTGAACCTTCCCTAGTGAGAACTATCGGATTTACTGGTTAACCAGTGAACATGATGTCTTGAACTGTTCAACCCTTAGTGTAAACCGAGACAATAGAACTTCACACAGTATCGCTCAAACATTGTTTTGAGGTTCTCATTGTTGTGTTCATTTTGGCCCTGAACAACTCCTGGTTTTCATGAGTACTCTTTGAGAATTCAGCCTTACAATTCTCATAGAAGCGGCCCCACTTCTTACTCACATAGGTGACTTCTTATTAAGAGGTTCCTACCGCACCCCCACTTAGATTTCCAAGATATAAGAGTCATTAAAAGCATAGCTTAACCTAACCTTTTGTAGCTGCCACTGTCTTCTCATCATAGGAATGGATATGAGGGTTTTAACCCCCCACAGTGCTCTGTCTGAGTCGCATTTACATAATTCGGTTTTCCCTTTGAACCTAGATCTTGGGATCTCCAGTCAGCTAGGTAGGGTTTCCATTATGGCAACTCTTTAGTTCATAGGCTTAAGACCCATTCCCCTTGATGACACATTTACTTTCTCTCTAGTCAAAGCTTTCGTTAACGGATCCGCAATATTATCCTTTGACTTCACATAGTCAATAGAGATAATTCCACTAGAAAGTAATTGTCTAACGGTATTGTGTCTGCGACGTATGTGTCTAGACTTGCCGTTATACATACTGCTTTGTGCTCTTCCAATTGCAGATTGACTATCACAATGTATGCAAATTGGTGGCACAGGCTTAGGCCAATTTGGAATATCCTCCAAGAAATTACGAAGCCACTCCGCTTCTTCTCCTGCTTTATCTAAAGCAATGAATTCAGATTCCATAGTGGATCTAGCAATACATGTCTGTTTAGAGGATTTCCAAGAAATAGCTGCTCCTCCTAATGTAAACACATATCCACTTGTGGATTTTGTTTCATTAGAATCTGATATCCAGTTGGCATCACTGTATCCTTCTAATACAGCTGGATATCTTGTATAATACAGCCCAAAGCTTAAGGTATATTTTAAGTACCTTAAAACTCTTACAATAGCTATCCAATGATTCTTCCCTGGATTGCTAGTATATCTGCTCAGTTTACTGACAGCATATGCTATATCGGGTCTCGTGCAATTCATGATATACATTAGGCTACCAATTATACGCGAATACTCTATTTGAGATATTCCTTCACCAGTATTCTTTGTTAGATGTAAATTTACATCTAGTGGTGTCTTAACTGGACTATTATCATAACTTTTAAATTTGTCTAGCACTTTCTCAATATAATGAGATTGTGACAAGACTAGTCCATTTGATGTTTTGGTAATTTTCATACCAAGTATAACATCAGCCACACCCATATCTTTCATATCAAATTTACTGGCCAACATTTTCTTTGTAGCCTTAATGAATTCATCATTGCTCCCGATAATGAGCATGTCATCCACATAAAGGCAAACAATGACATATCCTTTTTCCGTGCCTTTAACATAGACACATTTATCACATTCGTTGATTCTAAAGCCATTTTCGATCATGACTTTATCAAACTTTTCATGCCATTGTTTCGGAGCCTGTTTTAGTCCATAAAGTGACTTAACAAGCTTGCACACCTTCCTTTTATGATCAGGAGCTACAAACCCCTCGGGTTGCTCTATATAGATCTCTTCATTAAGATCTCCATTTAGGAAAGCTGTTTTCACATCCATTTGGTGTATCTCAAGATTATTAATAGCTGCAATAGCTATCAATATTCGAATGGATGTTATTCTTGTAACTGGTGAATATGTATCGAAATAATCAAGGCCTTCCTTTTGTCTATATCCCTTGACAACTAGTCGGGCCTTATATTTCTCGATCGTTCCATCAGCTTTCATCTTTCTCTTGAAAAGCCATTTACACCCTAATGGTTTATTTCCAGGAGGAAGATCTACCAGTTCCCATGTATGATTTTGCATGATGGATTCTATTTCACTATTAATAGCCTCTTTCCAATGAGGAGCTTCGGGACTCGACATTGCTTCACTGTAAGTACGAGGCTCATTTTCTAACAAATATGTTAGAAAATCAGGACCAAAAGATGTAGACGTTCTAGCTCTCTTGCTACGTCTTGGCTCATCTTCCTCTTGTGAGGGTTCTTGGTTCATACTAGTTCTTTTTAAAGAACTTTGTTCTTGTGCCACTCGACAAGGAAATACATCCTCGAAGAAATGTGCATTCCTTGTCTCCATAATGGTGTTGACGTGTATATCGTCAACTTCAGATTTATGCACTAAGAACCGATATGCCGAGCTATGGCTTGCATATCCAATAAAAATCCCATCGACCATTTTAGGTCCTATTTTGACCATTTTAGGTGGTGGGATAGCTACCTTTGCTAGACACCCCCACACTTTAAGATATTTGAAAGAAGGAGGACGACCTTTCCATAGCTCATAAGGTGTCTTTTGCAACTTCTTGTGAGGTACTTTATTAAGTATATGATTTGCGGTTAAGACCGCTTCCCCCCACAAGTTATCCGGTAGTCCAGAATTTATCAACAAAGCATTCATCATTTCCTTTAAAGTACGATTTTTCCGCTCAGCAATTCCATTTGACTGAGGCGTATACGGTGCCGTGGTCTCATGAATGATTCCGTGATCGGCACAAAATTTTTCAAAGGGGAAAACATATTCTCCGCCTCTATCACTTCTTAGTACTTTGATTTTCTTGCTAAGTTGATTTTCAACCTCAATTTTGTATTGCATAAATGCTTCCAAGGCTTCATCCTTGCTTCTAAGCAAATATACATAACAAAATCTCGTACAATCATCAATAAAAGTAATAAAATACTTTTTTCCTCCTCTAGATTGTACCACCTTTAAGTCACATATGTCACTATGAATTAGACTTAGAGGTTCCGTACTTCTTTCAATTGACTTGAAAGACGTTTTTGCCATTTTAGCTTCAACACAAATTTCACATGCTTTATGTGAGTCAAAATCCATTTTAGGCAAAAAACCATTTTTCACTAGCTTTTGTATGGAACCATAATTTACATGACCTAATCTACGATGCCATAAATTAGGAGATTCCAACAAGTAAGCAGAAGAAATAATTTTATTAATATCGGAATTTGGTACAACTTTAGGCACGATGGTCATTACATTTAGCTTAAACAGACCATCACATAAGTACCCTTTTCCTACAAACATCCCACTTTTAGTGAGTACAAATTTATCGCTCTCAAACACTAGCTTGAAACCATTCTTACTCAACAATGAGCCTGACACTAGATTCTTCCGAATGTCTGGCACATGAAGCACATTGTTGAGACTCAATTCCTTTCCGGATGTCATCTTTAAGACCACCCCTCGGCCCCTTTTTCCTTTGCTGTTCTGCTTTTCTGCAATCCTGTTGTGAGTTCATTTTAATTGTTCTTGCAAAGACTATATATGTTCTGTTTAGTAAACTATATTTCAGTATTTCGTACTTAATTGTTTTCTGCACAAGTATACACAAAGTATATATTTCGAACAACAATCTTAAGACTTTATTCGTCCCGCAACGGTGCTGACGGTTCTTGACGATAGTCTCCCAGGATACAACGGCTACGTCTGAAAATAGTAGCACACCAAATTTCCAGACCCGGCGAACCAAACAATGGTAGAGCTCTTTCTTCTTTTACGAACACTTAAAACTGGACAGACTCTTGTACAGAAGAAAAGAAAATTTTCGGGATTTTAATTCGTACATAACTTCTGTAAACTGACTCGGTTTTATACACAGAGTATTCACTGGGGGGTGCAACTCTTCACAGCTGGTTGGTTGGAAAGGAAAGGTCACAACTTTTCGGAAAGGAAATTAAATAAATAAAATTTATTTGTCCCAAAAAGAATAAAGCCTGATTGGGCCTAGCCCAAGCCACGGCCACGGACCGGACCGGACCGGGGCGGGCGGCGCGCGCGTGTGGTGGACCTTGGGTCAACCTAGGTCCTCCCTCCTTACAAAACATGGGTACCCCCAAGGGGCCCATCCCTTAGCTCAAGGCTAAGCTTTATAAGGAGACAACATTGGCTTTATCTCTTCAATGTGGGATACTCTTTTCCTTTCAAGGTGAACCACTAACTTTAGCTTCAATTTTCTCATTCACTTCTCATTCGTTTTAAACATGTGAATATACCACGATCATCTATTCCAATAGATGAACGTGAATTAATTTGTTCCTAACCAAGCTATGGTTTGGAACCCATTTGAAAATTGAGTCAAAGTTACTTCTCCACAATGGGTTTAAAACCCAATTCCAACAGCTCTTTGTCTGTGTTTTGGTGCCATGCATGGATATTAGTATAAGCTTGGTAGCGGCCTTGTAGACGTGCTTTAACGACAGTATTGTAAGAAGCATACCACGTCGTGTAAATAGTCTTCTTTTTATTATAGGCTCCAATTTTGAACTACTAGCTCATGAACTCTCTTCATGACTTGGGGAAAGAGGTTATATATAGTAGTTGCTTTGCAACCATTAGAAATAGTTCAGTAGCTTCCCCTCTTCAAGTTTAAAGTTAAATTAAAGCATTCAAAAGTCTATTTTCACTGTTCGAATCCTTCACTTTTGTTTTGGTTTTCGGCAAAGCAGTGCAGACTTTAGAGTCCATAGTTCAGGAAGAAAGTGATCGAAAGACATTAATCAATAGAATCCCGAATGGATTTTGTTGGCATTAGGAGCAATAAACTATCAATAAAAGAAGCTGGCCATCCATGGACCAACCTCTATATGCTGATCTAGGTACCATTATTGACAGTTTCTATATGCTTCAAGATGTAACCTTTAGCAAGATATATGTTTTACATATGTTTGTGCCAGCCGCAACACGTTTTATATTATTAGAAGTAGACTATTACAAAGGATCGGGCATTGTGACGATCGTGAACGAGAAGGATTTTGGACAGTAACGAAGTATCTTTAGAATCTTCTTTTTTAGCTTAAGGATTGGGTCTTGGAATATCTTTATAAGCTTACATAAAATGGAGAAATAGAATAGTTAGATTTTCAATTGCATGTAAAGTTACCTTCCATCATAGACTACCTTCATGATAGCAGGATGCATCTCGTAGTGTTTACCACCAGGCCATGAAAAGTACCAAAACAAATGTCTCTAGCTTCACATTGTTTTCGTTAACCTTGTGGAGAGTGACTCTAAACCTATGACTCAAGATATTAAGCTCATGTATAATGCTTAATGGACTTGGGGCATGTAAGAGGTGGCTTTTTGGGCATGTAAGAGGTGGCTTTTTGGGATAGTATGGGGGCCCGATCCGCCGAAAGCATTTTGATTGTTATTCAGTTGACTCCGAATTATTTTCCTTAATCCATTGAAGGGTGACTGTTCACCTACCGCTCAAGCCATTAGGATTATGTATAATGCTTAATTGGCTTGGGTCATGTTGGAGGTGGCTTATTTAGATACTATAGATGATACATCCAATGGCCTTTAGGTAACTCTGGTGAAAATTTGCAAAAAATGACAGAGAATCGGACATGACCACCAAATCCGGCTCAAGTACCTAATACTTAAAACGTACTAAATCATTACCTCAAATTGTTTTCTCATCCAAAGTAAGTTGAAGATTGGACGGGGCTTAAAAAAATGTCAAACTTTTATGGGCGTTCGTGTCAATACTAAAAGAAAAATGCATATCATGTGGCGCTCTCATTTCCATCCGATCTCTTTTATCACACGATGATCTAACGAGTCACATTTAATCTACCAAGTTAGTCTAAATATACTATTTTCCTTTATCCTCTATTCGTATCTCTCTTGTCTAATGATTCTCTCTTATCAATATCAGTCCCCCCACCACCATAGTCGCCACTTCCACTACAGCCACCACCTAACCTTCCACTATACAACAGTCCAACTAGAATCTTCCTCTTTTGTCCTCATGGCCATGCTGTTAACCTACCAATCAGCCTGTCATCTCTTTGACTAAACCATCACCACTGTTGTTGCTCACCCATCACCATCTCTCGTGCCTCTTTCGTTACCAACCCTTCTTCATCTTGGAAGAACAGTTTTATAAGCATCAGTTAGATCTATTGGTTCCATTTACTTTTCCCAAATATTTAATCTCTTTCTAGATTAAGAGACATGGATTTGTCTATTTCATGTCTATCACATTCACCATGGCCAGTGCTTTATGTTAAATGTACATGTACGATTTTATCATCTATGGTGGTTTGTTGATGATGTAACTTGCATATTGATGATGGCATTAGTGAGTTGCTAAATTTGTAGAGTAGTGATTGGGATCAATTCTGAAGTTAAATTTTTACATAATAAATTTGAAGATAGATAGTGAAGGTTTCACAATCAGACGGTAAGAATGGGGGTCGTAAAGGTGTTGGCAATGTAGGTCTAGGCGAAGTAGAAAAAAGTGGTGGGCTTGTAATGGTGGATTGCTGGTGGCAGAGGACTGGTTGGGGATGGTGGGATCAAGCATTTTATAGAGACTGATGTGGTTAATGACAAGTGGTGATAGAATGTTGTAGTGTGGTCATTATGATGGTGGTGTGTTTGTGTCGCTTGAGGATGGTGGTGGCAGATTGGTTGTGCCACCTTAGAGTGGGCTGCCCTTTTTGTTTGCAGTATTTCAATCTATGACCAACTTACGCAGCCACACTAGCGCAAAATAGTCTGTGTAAGGTGCCCCAACTTAAGCTAATGTAGGCACTTGGCTCAAAATCTGTTAATTGGTCAGGTTTTGAATAGAGAAGAGATAAGACTGAGAAGCTAGATGTAATCCGCTGCTAGATATTTATCACATGTAATATATGTGGTGCTGATGGAGTTTAATTCTCTTCTGGAAGTAAATACTAACATGGTAAGTATGGGTCTATGGAGGATTGGTGTTTTAAGGGGGTTATTTTTTCGAAGAACATTGCAAGGAGGATGTATTTTGAAGAATCTTGGACATTCGATTGGTTCAGGTCAGCACACAAGGTTTTGACCTTACTGTGGAGGGAGCTGTGAAGGAATTGTTTAGAAAATTTCCCAGCAGTGCTGAAGATAAGGAGCTTTCTGTAGCATGTGCTTACTCGATGACTTCTTAGGAAGTTTAATTGTCTTCTGGAAGTAAGTATTGACATGGTAAGTATGGGTGTGGCTGAGGGGATAGTGTTTTCAGGGTTATTTTTCAGAAAGCATTTGTGAAGGAGGATGCATTTTGAAGAATATTGGACACTCGATTCAGATCAGCACACAAGGTTTTGGCCTTACTCTGGCGAGAGCTCTTTGAAGGAATTGTTCCAAAATTTTCCCTGGAGATAAGGTCCAGGCTGATAATTAAGTCACATCTTTGTATTGGTAGCTTTAGTTTTAGAAACTACGAATGTGGCGTCTTACAGGCCAATAAGTATAAAAGGAATAAACACTTGGCACCGCTCACTCCCGACTGAACAATTACCTTGAACCCTTGATGTGTGAGAACAACCTTCACTTGGTTAATTTGGAAGGTCACAATAAGGCGCAATGTCCTCGTGTCTTGCACTTGGGGGGAGTTTGCTCGGAGGGAACCAATACACGGGTCCAAGGAGAATTCATCGTTAGACAGGGATTCTCTGGTATCTTTTACTCTGTAGTGTATAATTGTTTGGATAAAAAGTATCTGATGCAACAATGGTAGCAGTAACTTGCTGCTACCACACCACTGAAAGCAAAAACTCATTGTTAAATGTATCTGGTGGCACCTCTAGAAGTACTTTTAGCTAATGGTACTATGGGTATTACATTTAAAGGATGATTAAAGTTTTACTAGCTGTGTACAGAATTATCAGTGATGATATCAAGCTGCAATTTTTCATTATAAGCTGCAGGGTCCAGATTGTGGCAATATAATATATCCTTTAGTTATAACTTTCTCTTTCAACTATTGATAACTGAATTGCTGAAGCTATGAAGAAAGTGAAGATGACTGTCATGTGACATCCAGTCCTCTATTTCCTTCCCAATAAAACCAATATATGGTAACATTAGAGAAGAAGCACCTGGCCGTTCCAAACATCAATTTGGTTTTAGGCCATAAGTCTGTGTATATGGTGGGATCCTCCATGACTAGAAATGCCAAACCCCACTTGTTTTCGATTCCAGTTTTTCTCAATGAACTCTTAGATATTCATACTTCAGTTCATGTGAAGACTACTAACTTTACCAACGGTTTGAACATTGCATGTGATGGCAACATTAATTGCAGGAGTAGACTTGTCCTACAGGAGTAGGAAAAGCAAGAAGGCCTTGCCCTCAGCAGTTAAAAAGTCTCTGATTGTGAAAGAGACACAAACACTAAGATGGACAAGATTACAGCGGAAGTACAAATGAAAGGATAGTTGCATGACCACATTATTTGCTATCGAAAGTTGAAACAAGAGCTGAGAAATACATTTAAATACTGGTAAAACAATTTTAACCAATCTTCACCTTAAAGTGTTCACAAGAGCCACAAAGAGGTCAGTATGGAGGAGGCATTATAGTGAATCCAAAATTTGATTGCGGAACTAAGGGATGGACTGCATTGGGGAAAAGAGTTCTTCAAGAAAGAATAGCAGAAAATGGCAACAGGTTCATAGTTGTGCACAATAGAACACAACCATTGAACAGTTTGTCACAAAGAGTTCAATTAAAGAAAGGAAAGCTATATGCTTTTTCAGGTTTTTGCTTGTGCCCTTTCTGTCAAACGCCAAGCTGATTCTTCGTTACAGTAACAATCAAAAAGGCAGAAGCTGTATAGGTTTCTCACATCAAGTTAAATTGAAACAACCCAACTTACAAACAAACTTTCAATTCTCTGCTAATAGTTGTCAGCCTTATGTTTCAGCTTGGGCTCAAATCGGTGAAGGACGTGAGAGGGTAGCAGTTGTATTTAAAACTTCTCGTGGTGAACTTGTACCGATGGTAGAGTCATAGCCAAGCAAGGATGTTGGTCCTTGCTCAAAGGTGGCATAGTTGGAAATATCTCTAGCCCAGTTGATATGCTCTTTGAGGTCATGATAACTTAATGAACAATTCCTGTCTGGATCTTTTCCCATCAAAGCCCCTTCCTTGGAACGATTGGATAGGCGAAAAGTTCGATATAGTGTACTCAATACCTTTTTCCTTTATTAAATTAAACTCATTGTCGTATCCAAAATACTTTGTAACTCTGTATACTAATGTATATTATTATTAATGCAGAGCAAGAATACAACAATTCAAATATGGATTGACAATGCCTCATTGCAACCATTTACAAAAAAGCAATGGAGATCCCACCAAGACAAAAGCATTTCCAAGGTAATTAGAAGTAAAACAGACATATATATTCGGAGACACTACATGATAGCATAGACCAACAAGCAGGAATAACATTATAAATACTTATGAGTTTCCAGGTATGTCATGCCAATAGAATTGCCGTTGGAGGTGTGAGCGTCACTATCAAGCAAGGCAGATCGGGTTTCCCTTTTGGATGTGCTGTGACTCGAAACGTCCTCAAAAGCAATGCTTATCAGAAGTGGTACAGCACTGGGACGGAACAAGGCCATGAAAAACTACAGTATCCCAGATGCTATGGTAAAATTTGCTAAACAGAATAACATTTCTGTGAGAGGTCACAACATCTTTTGGGAGAGTCCTAATTTTCAGCCACAGTGGGTAAAATCCCTCTGTGCTATGCATTTAAAGAAAGCAGCAGCCCAAAGAATAAATTATGTGGTTTCGAGATATAAAGGAGAACTAATTGCTTGGGATGTAGTCAATGAGAATTTGCATTTCAGCTTCTTTGAGGGCAAACTTGGTAAAAATGCCTCTGAAATTTTCTATTCTTCGGCTTATATAGAAAAGCTTGAGGAAACTAAGTCATATCCAAGAAATGCTGGCATGCTAGCAGGAATACATTGCTTATATGAGAGTTGCATTGGACATCCTATTCCTAGGTGCAACAGGATTGTCCATTTGGCTTACCGAAGTTGATGTTCAGAATAACCCAAGTCAGGTAATACATCCCGCTTACCCATTGAAGGACATGGTCCATGTTTGTGCAAGACTCAAGTGCTTCCTCGTTTGGTTTTTCTTTAGAAGCTTGGCTTATATAAGATATGATTTTCACACTTAAGCAAAATCTCATATCAGTCATAAGGAAGTGACACATTGACTTCAGGTGATATATACTTGATGGGTTTATTTTTTCTGTGAGCATGTTTTTTGGGTTGGGGATTCATATCGTATATTTACCATCATCAGAATTAGTTAACCCGTGGAGTGAATTTGCAGAAGACATCTTGATATGGATTGAAAGTTGAAAGGCGTAGGCAATCACAAAGCTGTTTTGTTTTTCAAGAATGCTCATTAGTCCATGAAGCTTCACCACCACAAGTGGTGCAACACAAAATAAAATCTTAATTAAATATTAGAGCCTGGACATGGGCTATACCATATCTAAAATAGTATAGTATTAATGTTATCCGTCCTCGAATAGTTCTACTAAAGGAATTTTTTTCAGAATCTCATGAATTCTCTTTCTTGGTCCTATTTCAGTCCAGTTTTCTACATTGGTTAATGAAGGTTAGAGACGATTTTTGTTCCATACTCAGCATCAATAAAAAGGAACCAATTTACTAAAATACAGCAGATTTAATTGACTGCTTTAATAGGTTAATGATTTGTTACCATCTCCTTGAGAATCGCAGCATTTACAGCAGCGCAGATGCTTCCCACCAAGTTAGGTCTATACCATGGTAATCGTATGGGCAACATTCCAAGGTGGTCCTAGACTTGGTTACTGTTAAATATTGTGCCACTGACACCTACTGCCTAACATTTCACATGTTATGTGTTTGACTTCCAGGAATGTCTTAGTATCTAGGTATATATGTCTCATAGTTGTAACCTGAAAACCAACCGAAAGAGTTTATCACGTAATACCAGATGGTTATAAGAGAGAATGATAATGGTGTCAGTTGTTTACAAAATGTATTTTCAACTATAGAGATGATTGTTTAAAAAAACCAACACTTACTGAGCTCTGTCCACTGTTGGACTTGTTTGGACCGAGTAAATAGTTTAATCTACTGATATGGTACATTCGAAACATTAGAAACTCGAGGCCGATTTGGTGTATGTTTTTTTTTTTTGTGTTTAATGTTGGAATTAGGCCCCTTATTAAGAATAGAAGTTTCATCTGAACTTTTGTTTCCTCTAAATTTAATTCCCCAACATCGGCCAAAAATAGCAAAAATGGCTATCGGTGTCGTTGAACCTTTACAATTTTATATTTATATTCACGGTCACTTTGTTTGATAATTTGTTTGTGCTATTAGGTCCACAAAATTTGTTTCCTTTGGCCATGGTTTAACAACCTGCATAGCATTTTTTTTAATGGCAAAATAAGAATTACTCCATTCCACATAATTTGATTATATTTTCTTTTTGGGCCGTCTCATAAAAATTTCTCACTTTTCAAATTATAAAAATTACGTTGGTACTCTTATATATATTTACCTTTTTTTACACTTTTTTATTCTATTTCTCTTTTCATATTTAACTCTCCATCAACTCATTTTCTCTCTCCTAACTCAATTTGTTTTGTTTTTTTTATTCTATCTCTCTCCACATTTAAGATTTTTCTAAACAATTTTCTCTCTCCTGATCTATCTTCCCCTTTACTCTCTAAAGGGTAGAATAGAAAACACACAAAATATGACTTAAATCCATGAACTGCATGCAAAAAATTGTGATCAATTTATGTGGGACGGAGAGATTACTATTTAAAAGTCAAGACTTTTTGCATCTTCAAGTGTTAAGAGGCTATCAACATTAAAAATTAATGACACTTTTGCTATCCACCCTCTCTATAACGTCATTGTGGAGAAAAAAGGTGAACATACTTCTAGATCATAGGGCACTTCTGAAATTGAAGGCGAACTTGTGTGCAAGACATGATTGAGTCCGTTTTACCCACAGTAGGTTGATTTTTTTAAAGTAAAAGTAGTGCTAACATAATTTTGAAAAGTTGAAAAGCGCTGACATACGTGATATTACTAATAACAATTTTAGTTTAGAGCTCATCGAACTATTATTGTTGAATAAAGAAAATTTTATCTCTGAGTTTATAGACGCCAACACAAATGCTATAGAAAATATCCACGTGTACGTGCAGAAGTACTAGTTATAAAAAAAAATCATATATGTTGTAGTTTAGTCCTTTGTTTTTATTTTTGACGCTTTTGTTTTAGGCATTTCTTTATTGTTATTCCTATCGGATGAGGCAGTTATACATAAATCTTTTACTTGCATATTTAGGTATGTTTTGTAACCCTCTTAATTAACTTAGTATATACTACTAATCTTCTCTCTCTAAAAAAGAGAGAGAATTCCAAGTACAGCCCATAGCCCATAGCCCATAGCCCATAGACAGTGAGGATTCAAACCTTGCCCCATCACAAACTCATCGCTTAGAAAACCATCAAAAACAATTGTAAAGTGCTCAATCACACGAAAAAAATAACATTAGAAAAAGAAATACTGAGAACAATTAGAAATAAATATCAAGTGACAGAATGGTGTGACAAAAAAAAAAAAAAAAGAACCACAACTAGAATTAGCGCTTAAGTTATAAAATTTTCTGGCACGGTGACATGACTCCATAATTAAATAATTCAAAAACAATCCATGAGGACAAAGCCGAGTTTTTTCCCTAAATAATACAAATTAATAACTTAATAACTTGTTTACCCCATTTTCAAACTTATTTACCCGCATACCACATTTTGGGAAATCGCGGTTCCAAACCACGACTTCTCCTAGAAAAACGTGGTTTGCAAACACGTTTTCATGTTGTATATATGTTTCCCATTTAATTTTTCTAATTTAAACAAAATTGAAAGAGAAAATTGGAAACAAAAAATATATTCTGTTAGGAAATTAAAAATCGCATTTTCAAAACACGTCTTCTGACGTTTTATTAAAAACGTGGTTCAGAACCACGTTTTCTCTAAAAACGTGGTTCAGAAACACGTTTTTAGAGGAAACGTGGTTCTGAACCACGTTTTTAGAGGAAACATGACTTACATTTTTCGCGTAGAATCCCACCTGCACATTTTCAGAACCACGTAGCCTATACATTTTCATCACCCCACCTGCACCATCTACATTCTTTCTTCGCGTAGAATCCCTCCGTGCCTCATATACCTAAAACATGACTTACACCCGATGCACCAAAAGTGCGAAGAACTCACATTCTTTAAACCCAAAAACAAAGAGAGAATAGGAAAAAGAACAATGACGAAAATTGCACTTCTAAAAATACAAAGAGGCAGCATCAAGTGGAAAGTATATGTTAAAAAACAGAGGTAGATGGTTCTACCATTCAGGGAAATGAATATGTTCAAGTTATATGGAATGTCAGTCAATAGCACATGGACCAGCTTATATTAGTCATTGGCAACATGTGTATGTTAACATGTGTATCTTAAGCATGAGACACATACAAAAAATGTTTTCATCTATTCAATTCAGTTTTTATGGTAGACATTTCTTTGTTAGAACAAAGGTGGTTCAAAACCACGATTTACAAGAAAACGCGGTTCAAAATAAGGATTTATTGAAAAAACGCGGTTCAAAACCACGATTTCTAGTAAAACGTGTTTTGAAACCACGTTTTCCTTTAAAATCGTGGTTTCGAACCACGTTTTTCATAAATCGTGGTTACAAATTGCAAGTCCATGATGGCCCATCAGAATTTTTTGTTGCTAGTGATTGGCCTTGAGCAAATTTGGTGAATAACTTGGGAATGTCTTGGGGATTAATTCCTGATCCTGAATCTTTTACCTACGCTAGAGGAGAAATGTAAAAATGTCACTAGACTGTGAGATACAAAAAGCATTTCAAGGCCAATTTAGATCCTTCTTGAGCATAGAAGAGGCCAACCTGTACGCGCAAATAAAAATGTCCATTGTGCAACTGGGAATAAATCAGGAACTCGAGGATCTCGTAAAGACTCTGATTTTGCAACAAAAGCAGAAAGTGAAATGCTGCCATCTTTCGAGAACTTCACAGCATTGCCAACAACATTCAGAAGCGTTTGCATAAGTCGCTTTTCATCACCAACTGCATATTCTGGCAAATCTGAAGCCAAGCTCAACGTATTTCTGCATCTTTTTGACATATGCAATCGGCTTTATCAAGTTAAGGACCTGACATTAAGACAACAAATCGCGTTACAGCCAATGACAACATTGTGCTATTCACTACTGTGCCTAAGCTAATCTAGAATGAATTGTTATTGCAAAAGATCTGGTAGCCTACTTCCCTGAAGAGAGCATGAAGGTTAAAAGTTCCAATGTCAAGTTGAAGGCTGCCATCTTCAAGCCTGGAAAGATCCAATACATCATTTATGAGGGTAGCTAGAAGATTACTGCTCTTAAGGATTGTTTCAACCATCAAACGTTGCTCAGGTGTCAGCTCAGTTTCCTGTAGTAAGGAGGAAACCGCAATAATTGCATGCATAGGAGTTCCCATCTCGTGGTTCATAACAGCAAGGAAATCATTACGAGCACGAACAGCCGTTTCTGCTTCTCTTCTTGCCAAATCAAGTGCAACATTCTGCTCCATAAGAAGATCCCTTGCCCTCATTGACTCTTCTAGGATAGCGGCATGTGCTAGAGCAACAACAACCTACATCACAGCAACCAAATTTAAATAGTGTTTAAACTTAATAAAATGATTAGTAGCTAATTAAGATCGGGGCCTCACATAATCACTGCCCATGCTTGGATCTAACAACTCCAAAACCTTCTCACCCTCTAAAATTGGCTTCGCCTGGAGGTCATCATCAACTCCCGTTGTTACTTGAATCAAGAAGGAAGAAATCATAGAGGAAAAATTTTAAACACTCGTGCGTGTATGCAATCCATCAGACATGCTTAACAGTATGTACGATGTCAATTACTAGCGCAATCCATCGTATACTTAACATGCATTAATCTAAATGCTACATTCCATCGCCACTTCAAAGAATAACCAGTACATACCATCAAAAAAATGCCACACGATTACAAAGCATGTTTTCAAAATAGCTAAGTCAACATGTTGCCTGTACTAAGGTTAGGGGACTGGTTTTCATGAGTGTGCTAATCTACAAAGTTAAGTTCCACATGGTGCTCGTACTCCTTTCTTTGCCCTCGGAGGATTCCTCTTGGCGTATGTCTTGAGTTTATGGCGCTTTGCAGGAGGCTCCATCACAACACATTGTGTTGCACAATTCGACGTAGGAGGAGGCTCCTCTGTAACCTGTGAAACTGAATCTTTCACAGGTGAACAAATCCCATGAGGTGCTCTAAGACGATGGGGATGTTGACTTCGTCGAGCTCGTGGAATGGCATTAAAAAACTGGTCGGAAATGCAACCTCCTCTACCTTGACCAGTGATTCGTCCAGGACTTGATACTCGGCTACCACCTGTAACGCCACTGCTAAGAACCGACCCATGTGTCTCTTTCTCAATAGGTTCCAGCTGTTCTTGTACCATCTCATAACAAGCAAGTGGATCAGTAGAAATGGGAGGGATTTCCGAAGGTATATCCTTGACTATACCTTCCATCTCAGATTCATGAAGCAGCGGGGATGGCATGTGATGTACAGCTGTTGTCTCAGTGGCTGATATAGGTGCTGGGCCTCCTGGTGTATGAGGTCGATCAGATCTATTAGGTGTGGAAGATGATGGCCCATGAGCAGGGGGTGTACTGGATGTGGAATGGGATGTCAAAGGCTCATGCTCTGCAGCTGTTACAGGCGATGGTGAGGGCAAATCCTGCATATGAGGTTGGACTGACGGTGGCACGTGTGATGTTGATGCAGTGTTTGGTGCTGGTGCACCTATCGGTGCTACGGTGACCGGCTCCATGGTCGGTCTCGGTCCCCTTCGGCGTGCCCACGGTGGTCGTCGGGCCTGAGTAGCTGGTTGTGTCGGATCCTGGAATCGTGGCTCTGGTTGTGCACCGGCTGAGATTCGTTCAGCCTCACAAATGGCAGACAGTGCTTCTCGACACACAACCTTAATACTGGCAAGGGATTCAATGGCTGCATTAGGGTCAGTAGAATCAGCAAGGTGGAATATGCGCTTGATTTGTTGTGCCTGCAAAATAAGCAAGTTCGTTAATAACCAGCTAGTTTGAGGTCAATTTCATATTGTCCGTTACCATCAACCTTCAAAGAAGTCACTACTGTAACAACCTAACTACGAAATGGAATTGGATTACCATCAACCTTCAGAGAAGTCAAATCCCAAATACATTTACATTAAATCACGCAACAACACAGCATGATATTTAGTCAAAGAAACAGCATGAAGGATGTAAGGCATATGAAGCTAGAGAGTTTGTAGAACAGAGATTATTACCAACAGGGTCCAAACAGAATCCCACTCACTAACATACAAGCACCCGAAATAATAGGGAGGAACAAATACCATAGACAACAGGTTTGTCCTCGTCTGGGTTTCGATCTGCCTCAAAGAACTCCTCTAGGGGGTTATAGCCAGTCCTAGCTGCAGGAGCTGCAGCAGCAGCTGCAGCAGCAGCAGCTGCAGGAGCAGCAGCAGCAGCTGCACCTGCAGCAGCAGCAGCAGCTGCCAGAGGTTTCTGTTTTGGCTGCAGCTAAGAGTGTCCTCCCAAACGCTCTTGTCATAAACATAATATGCGAACAGATTTCTGCAGAATATCTTTAATGAGTTCAAACTTAGAAAAGCATGAATTCGTTGAATCAGCCATCCAACACAACAAAGTCTCATCAACAAATACGACTATACCATGCTCATTTTGAGTATTTAAAAGGGTGTTTTGAATAGCATAAGGACACGTAACCGCAATCAGTCATCAGAGCAACTTCACGGTGCCAATCTCAGAACTACCATCACAGTTTTATCACGTGCACTGGCAGTACCTGTGATACATGTCCTGTATTTTAAAATGTCTAATGCATGGATAATCGGATCTTGTAGTTTAAAATTTTCATAACGTGAATGATCAGCTCAGTTTTAGTAGCTATTTCTGGACCAAGCAGAGTGGTCTTATTAGTCTAAGGGAAGTCCTACATGTAAGTGCATAACATGTGTTCCTAGCAAGAATCACATTTTTTTCCCCAAGTGACAAATTTATGTACCACAACTCACCAAGTCTTCATATCATTCTCTATTGGGTGGCTACATGATCCTAGCTAGCAATCAACCTCTTTTTCTCTTTCTTCTCTATCTGTTTGTTCTAGCCTAGATTCCCTTTCTTTTCCCTGTCATTCAAGAGTAACACTTTCGGGATTTTCTCCTTCCTTATGCAAGTGTTGTGACTAACATCCCAGAAATATCCTTCTTTGATACCTCTTGCCAATGCATAACAACTTTGAATTGTCAACAGGATTTCAGCAATTGGAGCAAGGAGCAGGAGGAGCAAACCAACTATCAGGAAGGTTTGGAATCAACATAGAAGACAGTGAGGGATGCATGTGGCAACAAAACTGCTAATGGATGAACAAGAAAGAAAAGCAAGCAGTTCCCATGCTTGGAAG
The DNA here is from genome assembly GCA_033065855.1 of Escallonia rubra. Lineage (NCBI taxonomy): Eukaryota > Viridiplantae > Streptophyta > Magnoliopsida > Escalloniales > Escalloniaceae > Escallonia > Escallonia rubra. The sequence goes on from JAVXUO010000656.1 coordinate 195,230, forward strand.
AGGGAAGGTACAAAATCTTCAAAAGTTTCAAAACTAATAATAGGTACATGACATAGAGTTTTCAGCCAAAGGACTACATTACTTTGTACATAAGTTTGACCATAATATACAACATAGACAATATTAACAAAAACGATGGGAGCCCACTATTTTCAAGTGTCAAACGCTGTGGAGTGAGCTGGCTGCTTCCCATGACATGTACGCTTGTCGTGGCCAGTATTTCTGCATAATCCACAACGTTTCGGCTGCCGCTCTAGACGAATATCCATTTCATTGCGCAAACGGACTGATCTTGGTCGACCCTTCCCTCTATTTACAGCAAGGGGCATGAATGTACAGCCGGTCCATTCTTCCCAGTAATCTGGATGCTCCAGTGGTTGAAACATTTCAGCCCATATCTTGCTATATTCCCGAACCGAAAACCAAGCACTGATAAATGCACAAGGATCTAGCTTTGCCACTGCACAACATGCTAGAACATGAGAACATGGGATTCCATATGTCGTCAACTTCCCGCATGTACATGTTTTATCTTGAAGCCGCACAACCTGTGCATTTTGGCCGCGTTTATTTCTCACCAAAAAATCCCCCCGATCACCGGTCGTGTTATAAGGTTGCACAAACATAGAACCAATTTTCCTTTTCGCTTGTTGAATTGCAAGAATGACGGAAGGGACATAATGCATTTGATCTGCCATAGAGGTTGCCGCAAGGTTTCTTCTCAAATTAAAGTAATGTACACAACGGTGAAAAGATGTTTGGACTAGTGCTGTGATAGGTAAGCCTCGAGATCCTTTCAAAACACTGTTAAATACTTCAGAGATGTTGGTCGTTATCATTCCAAAACGTTTACCACCATCATGTGCAAGTGTCCACTGTTCAACGGGTATCTCATCACACCACTTTTTTGCTTCTAACGAAAGATTTTTGACCTCTTCCATCAACTCGTTGAATTTGCGAACTTGAGTAGCCTTCCCAGCAGCCCAAATAAGCTTCTTCAGATCCGAACTACTGAATTTTTTTGTGAAATTGCTACGAATATGTCTCAAGCAGAACCGGTGATGGGCATAAGGTGGCTACCATAATTGGTTTTTCCTCGCAGTGCTTAAGATACCGGGATGGCGATCTGAGATCAAGCAGATACACCTATCGCTTGGGACCACATAATCTCTAACATGCTGCAAAAACCAATTCCAGCTATCATGGTTCTCTCCTTCAACGATAGCAAATGCAAGCGGCAATATTTGGTTGTTTCCATCGGCTGATACGACAATTAACATGGTCCCTAGATACTTTCCATGAAGAAACGTGCCATCAATGCTAATAACAGGACGACAGAATCTAAATCCCATGATGCATGGCTTAAATGCCCAAAAAACTCGTTTAAAGCGTATTGCATCAGATTCTCCACGCCCTTTTGGATCGTATTCGACAATGGTACCGGCATTATACTTTTGGATGGCAGCTAAAAATTTTGGCAATGCCCGATATGACTCTTCCCAATTCCCATACAAATCAGCAATAACCGCAACCTTGGCCTTCCACGCCTTTTTATATGAAATAGTGTATTCGTATTTTTCCTTCACAGCTGCAATTAAAGAGCTAATTCTAACCATCGGATCAGCTTCAACTATATTGCGGACTGCTTCAGTAATCAGTCTATAGTTTACGTGGTGATGGTCTTGGTTCAAGGCCGTCCTCAATGGACATGTGTGAGGTCCTCGATAGCGTGTAACTTTAAAATAGTTGTGGCTCTTCTTACACGTTGCACGGAGATAAAAATTGCACTCATTCGGAAACTTACATTTCAAAGCCACCATAGTTGGGATAGACTGCTTCACCTTGTAGATCAAATTATGCTTGACGTGGTACCTTAACATAGCCTTCACAAACTCGCTTTTATCCTTGAAAACTAGACCCACTCTTAACTCATCGTGCTCGGGATGCCATACTGTAGCGTGATTGCTTTCAAGACGACTTGTAATAACTGCAGCGGGTGCCCAATCAACGTCTGTGAAAAAATGCTCGTTAGGCTCGTATACGCGTCTCTGAGCTTCTACCTCAGTACTTATACCGTTACCATAATCCTCCCCATCGTCATCTTCATTTAGCCTATCCATGAATGCATCTTCTTCGCCTTCCGAATCTGTCCTCTCATGTTCATTATCCAGATTAGGTGCCTCAAAGATGGTTGGTGCCTCATTCCCCAAGTCAATCATGTTATGCAGCGGTAAAAGCAAAGAGGAAACATGACCAGTCACACCTATACCCTGAGGTGTGACATTGGAAATCCTGCCACAATAACTAGCTCTGATATCGTTGTCTACGGGAGATAAAATCGAACTTTGTGTGGCATGATCACCAATGTCCAACGAGGTTAGATCCCTTATGGGCGTGGACATGCTACGTTGCGGAGGAGATGGCCTGTCACAGTTTGACACAAGATTCCGAGAAGAGGAACCATATCCCGTCACAATAGCCTCCATTTCAATAAATAACTCAATGGCGCTCAGCTGCGAGAATTGAGATTGGAGATCGAACATAGCTTCTACATCTCCATCATCCTCAATCGGTACTTTGATATAAAAGGTCTGAGCACCGTTTCCAACCATCCGCGGATACCTACAATTCAACTTCAACCTGAAATGTTCCTTGTCCAATCTTGTGCAGCTACACAACTTATCCATCAAGCAATTAAATGTCCAGTTACCCTCCACCTTGATCAACTTCTTTGGTCCATAATCATATGCATAACCATCTGAATCTTCTACTGCATTTCCTCCCCAGTAGCACAGCAGCCTTACGGAAGGAGCCATGGCGAACCTTCAATGTTTGCATAGAAATATGATTAGGTTTTCTATACAAACTATGTGTCATTACAAAGCATGGTCAATGAGTGCAAGGATGAGGCTTGATTGGCCGGCGCACACGCCAAGACACAAACAAAAAACACACGCACACGAAAACACACACACACGATGGACATATTCTGGCCTACAACTTATCAACCCATTTCTATATTGTTTCTTGCATCATGATCATGACTAAAGCTATTATATAAACATAACTACCTTACATTACAATTACATATACAACAGCACATCAAAAAGCACAAAATCACCTAAGAGATGATTCGATGGTCAACTTTATGTGGCAAATACCAACTATATATGCAGTGATCCGATAATTTATGCATGGTGGCTAACTTATAATGCTCTCAGAAGGTAAGCACAAATGGCTCAACAACTGAGTCAAAGTAATGAGTACGTGATCTGAACATTAGTAAAGTCAATATCAACAAAAATTCCAAGTTAAGGCAGCTCCGACCTGCTATCATGTTTTGTTTCTACCAAGATTAGATGTTGAAGGTATGAAAAGCCGCCATCTTACTCCCATAAAGAGTGACCTCTCCTTAATACAAAGAATAAACGTATAAAACTGCAGCATGTTCGAGTCCATGTGATGTTCAAGTCCATGGGTAGTATACAAAACTCAACACTTAGAGAGGTGACAGTCGATCTGCCTTAAATCTGAGTCATGACGGTATAATTCTCTATCGACCAAGGATTCTTGAGGATCCGATTCAAGAGAAGATGCATCAGACTGTGCACAAGCTATTGATATCTAATTATCCTCAATTCTCCTATAACAAAGCTGGTACATGAGTTACATAGGTAAACTAAAGCAAACAAAAAGCTACTAAGGGCTGGAACCAAGGGAAAATGACTGGAATATGTAAATCATTAGGTATGATAGAATACAGAATATGCCTCCACCACGAGGTGATGAAGCTAAAGCTGCAGAATCACCTCCTGCTAGCTTATCCATTGGAATAAACACTTCAATCACAGAGAAGTTCCCCAGCAACCTATTCCAAACTGAGATGCAGACTTTTCGTGGTGCTTCTCAAAAGGATTATTCTAAGTGTAGAGATCATGCACATATTTCTGAAATTCTGCTTAGTATTTGTATGCGGGGTCATTCCACCTGTGAGTTTGATCCTGGAGGTGACCAATTTATGATCAAATTCAAATGTACCGCTCTTCACTTCTAATTGTTTGAATATCGGTAGTAATTTCCCCCTTAAAAGGGGGAAACACCAGGAAGAATGTATGTGAAATGTGAATCAGAAAATCTCTATTCTCTCTCTATCATTTCTGAAGTTCTCTCTCTATCTCTCTTCCTCGTTCACTCCCCTTATCTGTTCTTCAAAGAACCGACCCATCAATTCCATTAAAAGCGCAACCATAACCTTGTTAAGCCATGGCCGGTAACGTATCGAGCTCGATACATTATTGAACTTCATTACTGCAAGTAGTACGTTGTTCATCGTACTTAGCGATTGCGAATAGACACAGCAGAAAAGAACCAAAAAACAGAGCACCTGTCTTCGTACAAAAAACATAGCCAACGAAGGTGGGTTGTGTGTGTGATAGTTTCTCTATGTGTGTGGGGGGATACATGTCCAGTGTGTTGTCATGGATGTTCCATCCAGACATCCCCTTCAGATCAGAATTCAATTGAAGAAAGCAGCTGGTACCAATGGAGTCAGCATCACCAACAATGAAGGCTTGGAGCAGGTGACACAATGGCAGGGCTACACAGGAGATCAGCAGGCGCGTGAAGAAGATAACAGCAGTTAAGGCATCAGCGCGTGAGGAGCATGATCATCACTAATAACCAAAGATTTGCTGAGTAGTGCCTCTAGCATTACCAAATTTCTTCTAAGACATTCACTGTTGAGGTTGATGCTAGTGATCTCGGCATGGGAGGGCTCTTAATGCAAGAAGGGAGACCAAAGGCTTTTTTTCAGTAAAGCCTTTGGACCAAAGGCAATAGCCCTATCTACCTATGAAAAAGAGCTAATGGCCTTAGTCCAGGCAGTTTTGCACTGGCACACCTACTCAAGCATTCAAGTTCCAATGTCAATTTTGACAGACCATTGTAGTCTTAAATACCTGCTAGGGCAGAGAGTAACATCATTACTCCAAAAGAAATGCCTTTCCAAGCTGCTTGGGTTTACCTTCACAGTTCAATACAGAGCAGGTAGTGAAAATGGTGTGGCAGATGCCCTATCTAGGCTGCCAAGTGAGAATGAAGACAATGGGGAATGTCCTCCCATCTCACATATCAATTCAGCTTGGTTAACAGAGGTCCAAGACAGCTACTCAGGAGATCCTTATACACAAGAACAGATACAACTCCTTACGTTGGACCCTTTGCTAACACTGAGTTCACATATGAACAGGACATTCTAAGGTACAGAGGGAGGATATGTATAGGGCAAGAAGGGAAACTAAGGGAGCATATTTTTTCAAACCATGCATTCCTCTGGACTTGGGGGACATTCAGGATCATCAGCCACTTACAAGAGAGTCTCAGCAACATTCCATTGGCGTTCTCTTAGAAGTGATGTCAAAGAATGGGTTCAAAGGTGTGATATATGTCAAAGGATGCAAGCATGAAACAGTAGCTTATCCTGGATTGTTGCAGCCTTTACCTATCCCAAATCAATTATGGAGTAGCATTTCCATGGATTTCATTGAAGGGTTACCTAAATCAGCACACAAGGAGGCTATACTAGTGGTTGTTACAGCCTATATAAAGCCTAGAGGACTGACATGTTAAGGCAGCTTTGTAGTACAACTTCCAAACTTAAAAGCTTCAATATGTACTGTTTTGTTTCTTAACCTTTAATTCTAATCAAAATGCAAAATGTGGGTTCATTACCTGCTTAAATTACATGCATTTTAAACTTGACTGAATTGCTCTTCAAAAGTACATGCTCACATTCAACTCTACTCCTCTTCAAGCAAACGGAAGTAAACAGCAGAAAAGGGAAGAAAGGAAACCTGACTTAAAAGTAAGGCACGACGAAAATTTGTGCATCAAAAACATAAAAAATAAACTAGAAAACATAGCACCCCGTCAATAAACTAGAAGTAAAGAGTAAGAATTTGTGGCGAACCTTGGCTCTTTAGTTCCAAGATGAAATATGCTAATAGAGCACCATCCAATAGCAAATGACGAGAATGCTCTCCATCAGTCTGTTCACATTTATGTTTTGAATACTTAGTCATAAACTAAACCAGGTACATAGAAAAGTGGTACAAATGAGGTATAAAGTTAGCATAAATATAAAAGTAAGGCATGCTATCATTTGGAATAAGGTTCTGTAGGTGGAGCATTGTCATAGTTGATCTTACTCAGGCTTTGCTAGAGTCCATTTGCGCATGTTTAGCTGGTTTCCTGGAGTTCACATTTTAAAAAAATTGATCATGCGTCTAATATACGTAGGGAGCAACGACGATGATAAGAAAGAAACAACTAAGTAAAATGCGAGAAAGCCTTTTGGCATTCATCTTACTATCCGTACACCCTACAATGGCAGCAGACTCATTATTAGCCTTAAAGAAAGGACAAAGAGGGGTTACATAGATATGAACTAGATGAGAAAAATACGAACAAAAGATCCCAAAGCACGTATATCTTTTCATTCCACGCGACTCACAAACTTCAGTTACTTTTAAGGTACTTCTTTTAGATAGTCGTTGTATTCATGCTGTCATTACATGATAGTTCTTTTAGATATCCGTTGTATTCATGTTGTCATTACATATTATATAATTATCAAATGGCAGGTCAATTAGAAAATAGTGTATGGACTGGTTTTCTAGGTGCATGCCATGTATGTAATCCTTGAAAAGAAGATTTTGTTGCAGCAGAGAACCATCACTTGTTGGGATGCTGCCAAACTAAGTTAAATGACACATAGTAGCTTAAGGAAAGGACCTGTGAAAATGTGTCTTTAGTTGAAAGTTTTTAACACCATGTGGAGTTACATGTCATAAGCCAATAGTGTAAACAATGAAGGAAAGAAAAGGAATGCACTATCTGAAAGGGCATTTATTTTCTTAACCAGTAAATGTGATGCCAAAGTGGTATTCATTGTAGTTTTAATCCTTTCATCAGTTACTTTAAGATACTGATTTTTTTGGTTAGTTCATTAACTGTTACTTAAAATTTCTTTTGTATTAGTTCTACTTAGTCATATCATTGAATGAATGGTTAATATATATATATATATATATATATATATATATATATATATATATATATATAATGAAGCACTAATTGTAAGTGCATGCCATGTAACACTTAGAAAGCGAGGGTATGAATTTTGCTTCTTTTTTGCTTACTTTTTTCAATACTATTGTTCAACCTTATGGCATCACTACGACTATAGGATGCTGAGTTCATTGGAGGATACTTTGCTGCATGATCATTTTCGTCATTCAAAACTTGTATATGCAGCTGCATAGTCATGTGTGGATGCAACTGCATGGATGCTGTATTTGAACTAAGATGATATGCATATTGCTTGTGCACTTGACGACAGTGGCTGGTCTTTGTGGGGGATTTGGTAGTTTAGATTCTGAGATAAGTGACAGTAGGATGACCAAATCTACAGGTCATTTGGTTAGTTGAATGATGCTTTTGATGTACAGGAGATTACGACATTAGGTGTTTTGGTGGAGGTGGTTATATTTTGTTGAACTCAATCACTAAGATTCGCGAGAGAGAGCTCTCCAAGAAACCATAGTTCATAAATGATATGTAAAGAAATGATAATGATTTAGTAAGAAAGTAGAAACCTTTGACTTGTTGTTATGGTGAAATAGAATGAAGCCATTGAGTTACTACTATTAAGAGTATTCTATGTGATACACACGCATAAACTATTTTGAGTTTCCTTAGAGATGGATTTTAAATGTTTAGAGATTAAGAGAATCAATTGAAGAGCCAGTGAGGGGTTAGTGTATCACTCAACTGTCATTAGAGCTTTGTCCTTAAACTATTCTATCTGTTTATGAATTTCCTTTTTGGCGGTTAAACAAAAGAGTATGTACCGACATAATGTCAAGCTCGCTGAAGATATCTTCAGCCAAGGACATAAAGGTGATATGGCCCTTTTCAATTCTCTTGCTTCCCGTTTAAAAGAATATATGATTCATGTTTATAGTGTTCCTCCTTTGAGATGCATTTGTAGAATAAGGCATAACAACAATCGCAAGCTTTTTCCAAGGTGGTAGTAACGGCGGGGTTGAGGCGTAAGGTGAGTGAGTGAGTTTAGGTATGGTGCTCTTGAAAATAGTGGTTGCTCTTATGTGGGGGTTAAGGCGGTGAAAATTCTGATATATGTGATTGCAGTGTGAGCCAATCGGTATGCAAATGGCTGTTGTACCACATCAATCGTTTGGCTTTGGGAGGTAATATATAACCGAACTAAATCTAAGAGCTCCAAGAAATGTAAATATATTAGTAAGAAAGGGTAACTAAACACGCATAAGGATAAAGTGGAAGTAAAAAGTATTGAATCTCCTTTATAGTTAATTCCTAATGTTAATTTTTTATAATAAGAGGAATCCATATAGATAATCTGGCCAACAATGACAAGTTCAGCGCTATGATTTACAGAAAAATAATTGTAACAAGCTGCACAATGAAAAGGGAAGACATAATAGAAGTTATACAGCTAAAGATTTTTTTTTTTGAAATCTTTGCCCACAGTGATACCAACGATGTCCTTTGCAGATTCTGAAGATACCATTGAGTTTATCGGGGAAAAAGTAAGAGAGGACTATGTAAGAGTTGCTACCAGAGGTTTCAAGCATTCTTAGTAATCTTAAGGAAGCTGAGGGAGTCAAATCTGCAAAGAAGAGATGGTCTCTAGTGGCAACTATAGACTAGCTTTGATATTGAATCGGTAACAAGCTCCTATGTGATTGTGAGGGATGAGAAAAGCTCTTCCACGCAAAGGATGAAGTAAGTGTTTGCCTTTCGTTATTTACTTATTACGTTGAGGTTTTTTACTCTAATTTATGGACCAGCACTTTGATAACAATATCTTGACTGTTTGACTTAAGTTAATACAGTATAATGAAAGACTTAGTCAACTTGATGAAGCATGAACCCAGATTACCAATTCCTGGATTTCAGACTTCTCTATATAGCAACGTATTTTAATGAGTTTTCTATCAATCACCAATATTTTGTTATGAATCACCAATATTTTGATAAGTTGCTATTTTGAGACAATTTTTCTATTTGATAAATTGCTTACCAATTACTTTAGAAACCATCCACGTGCAACGCACGTGAACAACCACTAGTATATATAAAAAAACACACTTGCCTATCATCTTACACACACAGGGCATATCATATAAGGAATCCTATACACATGGTCTTATACTTAGAACCAAAATTAAGATTGATCCCGTTTCAATAGACCTTATCAAACCATCTTCTCCTACACCATACCAGCTCAGGAACTAATTGAATAACAAAATCCAAATTTCAATAACCATGACAGTAACAACCTGTAAAATTCGAACAAAGAAAAACAGAGAGGACTCACGTTGCTAAATTGGGAGAATCCACAGATGTTGCTTGACTGGACCTCCCAAATTTTGCCCTAATTGCGCAATGAGCTTGAACTTTTGCCCTAATCCGAAAATCAGAAAACAAGGAAATTAGGCAACAATCCTTTATTAACTTGTTAAGCCATTCAAATTTATTACACATGAGCCAACACCTAACAAGAACACCTGAATGAGAATACCGATGAATTTCTACTTTTCAGTGAGATGCAATTTGATCAATATGATAAAAATTTATATCTAAATAAAGAACCCACAAGCAACGCTACAACTTTTTCAATTAATCTGCAATGCTACAGTCTACTATGAACTAACAAAAATGCAAATGCAATAGGCTACTAAGAACTAACAAAAATCCGACAAAATAGGCTGATATAACTCCACAAACCAACATACGGATTCAGGTAAATGCAAGATTGGAAGATCACTATGGAACCTATGCAAGCAAAAATGGAACAATACATATGTAATACAAGAGAAATCCTCATCACAGTTTCATTCAAAGCTAGAAAAGGCAATGTACAATAATGTCTATTGCCACAACCTCATATGCTTGTCCACACCTCAAGGTTTCTAAGCCGTTAATTTGTTGTCTCTAATGTACTTTTTTACTACAAATGGATGCGTGAAAATGCATTCTTGGGTGTGGAAATAGACTTTCCTTGAGTTCTTTTGGCATGCGTACTTATGGTCTCAAATCAAATCCAGGAAGAGACAGGTGAGGTTACACCAGTAGGGAAACACAATAAAGGATGTAACTGCAAAAGATCTGGGTGCCTCAAGAAGTATTGTGAGTGTTTCCAGGCCAATATTCTGTGTTCTGACAATTGTAAATGCATGGAATGCAAGAATTTTGAAGGAAGTGAAAAGAGAAGAGAGCATGCTAATGCCATGGCACTTGCCCAACAATCGGCCAACGTGACCATCCATGGGGCTATTATGTTCTCTGGTTATGGTACTCCTCCAGCAACCAAAAGTAGGAACAATCCACAACTTATTTTTGGGATATCTAATCATCAATGTAACAACAGAAGGGCACAATTTCAACAGGTACTAGCCTATTAACTTTCCAAACGAGGATGTCTTTCTTGTTGGTTAATGTGGAATATTTCATGTCTATCGGGATAAGTGGTTATTTCCCCTGTTTCTGGTACTTGGTGATATAAATGATCATTATCTTGTTACTTTTGGTGCATAGTAGGCATGTCGTGGGCCTATATTGTTGATATGGCTTCAATGGGATGAAGTTGTTTGCATGGTTCTATATATGGCAAGCAGTTAGCTGAGTGTCTGACTATCAGTACATGTTGTTATAACCAGAGTTATCTGATGCCCTCCCCCTAGCTTCCTGCTCCGAAAACATGGTACTTCGCATACTGGTACTTGAAAACAATCTAGTATGAAAAGTCAGAACCATTTGTCACAAGTTGTAAATTCTATCCGCTTGCCTAACCTTTCCCGGCAAGCAACATGATGTATTTATACATCTACACAGAGACATACAACTTTCTTGTTTGGCTTAGTGTTTCCTAACCTATGTTACATAAAGACAGTGAACCAAAGAAACATGGAGATGAATAAGATTTGGAGTGAGAGGAGATCAGATCGTGAGATGGCAACAGAGAAAGGTCAGAGCTGTATTTTAGTAGCATGTGTCGGATGCTGGTGATGCAATGGCCGACGGGTGGACAGTCAACAAGACTCCATCTTCATCCTTGGTAAATGGAAGGGCACCATTGTTGGTATACTGTGAAATAGAGACGGTTCCAAGGCAGCAGGTGGGCACATGCCGCCTGTGCCCCCTGCTGCCTCCGCTTCTGTACATCAGTATACAGCCTATATAAAGCCTAGAGGCATGGAGCAACTGAGGCATGGAGCAACAGTTCAACAACAACATCCGTTATCCATTGAGGCATTTCCTCAAACAGTTAGAGGACGACCGGACATGCCTAAACTATATAACATAAAAGCTAGCACGATTAACTTCCAATAACTAGGGTTATGGTTTCAACCATTGGTAGATAAAAAAACGCAGGAATTGCTGATATAGTGTAAAAAGTTTCAATCAAATTCAATGGTAATGGTAATTACAGTTACATGTACCCAAAAGAAAGAAATCATAAATGCAAATTGGAATCAAAGTTTTCTCACCTTCGATCGGAGAAAATCTGTTTAATTAGCTCCACTCGGCTATCTTGATTCCAGGGGGAGAGGATCTTGAGCTAAGGGTGAGGCGATAGAGCCCCTGCCGATTGCCGTCCGGCCGTCGGTGAATAGGTGTCTGGCCGTCTGGGTGAGAGTTTCAGAGATTAGGGCAGAGTCGCAAGGAGAGAGCCAGAGAGGCGATGGTGGTTGGAGACTCTGGAGACAGAGAAAGGCAGAGAGACATAGTAGGTGCAAACCGTGTTTAAATCTTCTTGAAGTTCAGGGGGAACAAGGAAGGAAGAAGGAAATCGTTTTCCCAGAAGGCCTCTCCAAACGCGCGCGGTTTTTGTTTTTCCGTTTGTTTTGTTTTGTTAAGTTATGTTGGATTTTGAGAAATGAGGCTAAAATGGAAAAACAAATTTTGAAAACGTGTTTTCAAAGAACGTTTTTAACTCTAAAGTCGTGGTTTGGAATCGCGATTTCCCAAAATGTGGTATGCGGGTAATTAAATTTGAAAATGGGGTAAACAGGTTATTAAGTTATTAATTTGTATTATTCAGGAAAAAAACTCAGAACAAAGCCAGCTGCAAATATTGCATCAATTTGTCCTTTTGCGTTGACTGACTGAAACCAATTTCCATCTTCTTGCATTGCTTTAAGCTTTCTCAGGAAACAGACTTCTCTCTTCATACCTCTGCTCTCATCTGCCTTGAGCTTTCTCGTTGCAACAATGGTTGTTATCGCTGAGATCTTTCTCTCTGCATTCTTCACGGCGCTGCTCGAAAAGCTGGCCTCCGCCGACCTTTTCAACCTGTCTCTCCCCGAGGGGATCTACTCTCGGCTTCACACCTGGACTTCAAAACTCCAGCTACTCGAAGCGGTGCTCAGTGACGCGGAGGAGAACCAAATCACGGCAAAGTCGGTGAATATGTGGCTGGAACAACTCCAAGATCTGGCTTACGACTTGGATGACCTCCTGGACGAGCTGGCCACCGAAGCGCTGCGCCGCAACCTGATGATGGCCCAACCTCCTCAAGCTAGCAACCCCAGTATGTTACGAAAGCTCATCCCAGCTTGTTGTTCAACCAATTTCACTCCTCGTGCTGTTCAGTTTGATTTCAATATAAGTTCCGAGATAGACAACATCACTGGAAGATTAGAGCACCTTCTGAAACAGAAAAGTGATCTGAATTTGATAAATGACCATCTTGGAGGTGCTAGGTCGAGAAGAACGGGAGACGAAAGATCGCCTACAACTTCCTTGGTCGATGAATATTCTGGATTTTACGGAAGGGAAAAAGATAAACAAGCAATACTCGATCAAATGTGTCTTGGGTGCGAATCGGGAAGTGATCGTAGGTTCCGTGTTATCCCCATTGTTGGTATGGGTGGTGTAGGCAAAACCACTCTCGCCCAGCAGATCTACAATGATGAGGAAGTGAAGAATTCATTTGATCTCAAGGCATGGATCTGCGTCTCTGACGAGTTTGACGAATTGGCAATAACAGAGAGGATTTACAAAGCAATTTCGTCACAGAACTGTGAGTTCAAGGACTTAGACATCGTCCAGGTGAAGCTACGAGAGATAATTTCAAACAAAAAGTTTCTTCTCGTTCTAGATGACGTTTGGAACGAGAACTACGGGAAATGGGATGTTCTTTCTCGTCCGTTTCAAGCTGGGGCTCCTGGAAGTACAGTTATTGTCACCACTCGCAACGTTAGCGTGGCATCAATCATGCGTTCGGTCCCGGATTGTCACCTGGAGCAGCTTGGGGATGAGGAAATTTGTTCCATCTTAGCTCACCATGCACGCGGATGGCAAAACTTTGATGCACATCCAGGTTTCAAAGAAACTGGAGAGGCAATAGTGAAGAAATGTAAAGGCTTGCCTCTCGCAGCAAAATCACTCGGTGGCCTCCTTCGCACTAAGGAGAACCCAAATGAGTGGAAGGATGTACTGGATAGCAAGATTTGGGATTTACCTAAGGGACATAATGATGTTCTTCCAGCTCTAAGGTTAAGTTATCACCATCTCCCTTCTCATTTGAAGCGCTTGTTTGCATACTGCTCATTATTTCCAAAGGACTATGAATTCGACAAGCACGAACTAGTCCTTTTGTGGACGGCGGAAGGTTTCTTGAGGCCATCCGAAACTCACAGGGAGATGGAAGATGTTGGTTTCCGATGCTTTGACGAGCTATTATCAAGGTCATTCTTTCAACGTTCAGAAACGGGTGCTGAATCACGATTTCTAATGCACGACCTTGTGAATGATCTAGCTCGACATGTTGCTGGACGTGTGTGCTTTAGCCTGGAAGATAAGGCCGAGAGCAATGTCCAGCACAGGAGGGATTCTCTCCTGAAAGCCCGTCACTCGTCTTTCATTCGTCATAAATATGATGGCTCCCAGCGATTTGAGGCTTTCAGCGGAGTACGTAAGCTGCGGACTTTCTTACCATTACCAGTTTTTAAGACAAAAAGTTGGGAGCCATTTTACTTAACAAACCAAGTAGTAAATGACTTGCTGCCTCAACTAAACTTCTTACGGGCGCTGTCCTTGAGTGGTTACAACATATTACAGCTGCCAAACTCCATCGGAAATTTGAAACACCTTCGGTATCTTAACCTATCCGGCACTAAAATTGAACAGTTACCTGAAACTGTTACTGAGCTCTACAATTTGCAGACATTACTTTTGCGGGATTGCAAGATGCTAACTAAGCTGCCTGCAAACACCGGTAATCTAATCAATCTAAGGCATCTTGACATCGCTGGTACTGAGAAATTACAGGAGATGCCAGTAGGACTGTGTAAGATGGCTAGCCTGCAGACATTGTCAAAGATAGTTCTTGGCAGGGGATTGAAAGTGAATGAATTGCGGGGTCTAGTGAATCTCAGGGGAGCGCTTTCCATCATCGGGTTGCACAGTGTGATGGATGCTCAAGGTGCAAGGGAGGCCAATTTAACGAGCAAGCAAGGCCTGGAGGAACTGGAGATGGTATGGAGTAGTGATTTTGATGATTCTAGGAATGGAATGATTGAAAGGGAAGTAATTGAGTCGCTAAAACCTTCTACAAACTTGAGAAGACTCGAAGTTAAACATTACGGGGGCGTGGAATTTCCTAGTTGGCTTGGGGATCCCTCGTTCTCCCAGTTAGCGCACATATCGCTCAGTGACTGTAGACATTGTACGTCTTTACCATCACTTGGTCATCTACCGTCCCTCAAGAAGTTGCGTATATCAGGCATCCAAGGGGTTAAAACTGTGGGTAATCAGTTATGTGGCATTGACTGGCCACATGTAAGAGATGCTTTTCCATCACTTGAAACTCTGGAATTTGATGACATGGTGAGTTGGGAGGAATGGTCCACCAATTTGAGCGAAGATGATGGAAACTTTCGACAAATGTTTCCTCGCCTTCACAAGCTTATCATTCATCGATGTCCTAATTTAATCAACATTTCACTTCCGAGGCTTCCGTCAATTCGAGTCCTGGAAATAAGTCACTGCCAGGAAGTGGTTCTGACACGTATGGTTTCCGTCGCCTGTGCCACAAGTACCCTGGAAATTAGGGAAGTCTCGAAGCTTGTTCAACTGCACGAAGGGGTTACACAGTTTCTCGGAGCAACACTTGAAGTTGTGGTGATCGAGAAATGTAACGAACTGGCATCTTTGTGGCAAGGAGATCATGCATATCATAATCTTGTCAATTTAAGGGAAGTAACAGTTAGAAAATGTTCAGGACTAGTATCCCTGGTTGGAGAGGAAGGGCAAGAGCTGCCCCCGAATCTTGAGAAGCTAAAAATAGGGGATTGCGACAAGCTTGAGAAGCTCCCAAACAGGTTGAAGAGCCTGAAATCTCTCAGATCGTTGAGTATCAAGGGATGTCCAAGACTGGTTATCCTCTCGACATCCACGGAAGAAGAGGTGCAAAGCAACATAAACGATGGCAAGGCTGAGGAAATTATGATGGAAAGCTTCTCTCAGCTTGAACAATTGACAGTCAAGGGTTGTCGGTCTCTGGCAGCCTTTCCACTAGGCCAGAGGATAGCCACACTGAAGAGACTTGATTTATATGTTAACAGTGACAAGATGGAGCCAGATTCAGAAGAAATGTGGTTATCCAAGAGCGCTGCGCCATCGCCGTTGCTTGAATATATAGACATCGGTGGCTGGGCGAGTCTGAAGTTCTTGCCAGGGTGCTTGTCCAACTTCGTGCACCTCACGAGGTTGTATATATCTAGGTGTCCGGGCCTAGAGTCGTTTCCGGAGAGAGGGGGCTTTCCCCCCAGCCTGGTAGATCTTTGGATCCATGACTGCGAGAACCTCAAGTACTTAATCCCAGATGATGATCATCATCATCAGATGCAAGGCCTCGCATCTCTTACGAATCTAAGAATAATCGACTGCCCGAATCTCGAGTGGCTTCCCAGACGCTGTTGGCCTCCCAACCTAAAATGGCTACAGATCGGGGGGGAAATCAAGGGGCCCAGTGGAGGAGGGTGGGGCCCACAGAGACTCCCGGCCTCTCTCGCTTTTCTCGAAATTGGTGGAGGAGGAGTGGAGTGCTGGTGGTACAACTCCCTTGAGCTTCCAGAAAACAACTCTCTAACCTTTCTCTGGATCTCTGACTTGGAGAACGTGGGGGAATGCATTCCCAGGGGCCTCCTCCAAAGCCTCACCTCCCTTGAACGTCTCCAGATTCGGTGGTGCCCAAAGTTTCGATCACTGCCGCGTGGGCTGCTTCCCACGCTTTCAAGCCTACTTATCTGGAAGTGCCCGCTTCTGGAACGAAGGTGCTCCAAGGAGAAGAGAGATTATTGGCCCCTCATAGCCAACATCCCCCACGTGGAAATTTATTGATTAAAATATCAGACACACACACGTGGATTTAAATCTCTACCGGTCTACCCCTATTAAAATCATTTCACAAGCTAACTGATTCAAGGCTACCAGTTTTTGTCTACTGTACTGAACTTATATAGCTAGAATAATCAAAATGGTTCTTGATCTTACTTTTTTTTTATGTCAGTAGCATTGATGGCAGCTTGCAAAGTCCTTTTATGAATCATATGTTTCTCTCTCTTGTTTGAAAACAACAACAATAATCAATCTTATTTCATTGTTCTCTCCTCTTTCTATCACCGGATATATAGAAGGGAAATTTAAATAAAAATCAATTTTCTAGTATCAATTAGTGTCTAGATTATCATTTGGTGAGTGGATTTGTGATGGAAGAAAATTTAAAGGGATTAAACTCTATAATGAAGTTAAGAAAGTATTCGGCAAAGGTACAATGCGGTTATCAGTTTCTGAACATAATTTTTTCCTAGCCAGTTACTATATGCTTAAAATTTTGAATGACGAGAGAGTTTTGAGTTTTTCACTTCTTTACTTTTCCGTTTTTCGGTGTGGTATAGTCATATAGTATGTTAACGCTTGGGTGCGTGCGACCTTGATAATAAATTTTCCAAAATTTTAATAATTGAACTACCCATCAATGGGTTCAACGTTGACATTCCAATCATCATAACTTTTTTTTTCTTTCGATAGTATGAGAATGACATTGATAAAAAGGTGGTTGTAATGTTTTAGCACGTTGGTGCCATAATATTACATACGAAAATATAGGCCTTGACATTATCCATCACTCATAGACGTACAAAAGAAATAGAAGCACCCATCAAAAACTAGCCAGACATATAAGGTATTTTAGCTAGTAGTTATGACAATATGGGAGAGGGAGATACACTGTCAGTAATGCATTCATGCACCTAGTCTTGGTATATCTCGATTCGAGTGCCGCATGTGTAAGCTGCAAAGGATCTGGCCTCACGCATTTGATTCCGCATAGCCCATTCTATGCTACAAAAGTGTGAGTCAGCTAGTAAATAGCAAAATTTTAAAAATGGGTACCACCGTATCCACAATGTCATCGCTCCCCGACATCTGAGAGATAAAAAGGAAAGAGTGGAATTTAGCGGAGATTAAAATATCACTCACACACGTGGAGATAATATGACAAATGAATGGATATAATAAGAGAACTCAGGAGATAAGTCATTTGAATATTTGTCACTACATTTTATTAGCGATCAGCCATAAATTAATTTATTATGAGATTTATGAGATTGTCGTTTGAATATTTGTCACAGTGGAATGACCTTTATCAAATATATAGAACAAACAACAAAATAGTTTTAGTCACAACAAAATAGTACGTAATGCATATCGAACTGTAGCTAAAATTAAATCTAAGTTTAATATGATGATAATATATTACTAACTTATTTACCGCACGCATGGTTAATTTATTTTTCTAAATTTTAATATCTATTTTACTGAATGTGACAATAAGCGCTTATATGTAATACATGATTTTATTTCTTTTCTGACAAAATCGCGTGTGCCGACTCATTTTGGTGTAACGCCTCTTTTGGTTTTACATAACTACCTATCTAAAATAGTGATACTTGGCACTATGAGAAAATTTTTAAAAATATGACAACAAAATTAGTAAATAGCAAATAACTACCTCAATGACATGTTTGTTATATATATTTTTTTCAAAAACTTATATCAAGCTTGATTTTTTTAATAAATTTTAATTCAACAACTTTAGGTTGGCAAGCGCGTTAAGTGTGCAGTACTGTCTTTTTTATGTTAGCTTTGACATCAATACCGGTTACAATCGATCATATGTTATCAGTTTGTATATTATCATGCATACACATGGAATTTGTATCTATATCTAGGGTAGACTATCAGTGAACATATTGATGATATATTTTACAATATTAATTTATACAAAGAATGATTCGCACATGCATTGCATGTGCACGGCAGCTCATACTATATATAATGAGAATATTCATTTTGGTGTAACACCTTTTTTGGTATTACACAACTACCTATTTTAAATGGTGACAAGTGGCACTATCATAAAAATCTTGGAAAAAGAAAATGATACAGTACAAAATAAAAACATAAAATATCAAATAACTACTCTAAAGATATGTTTGGTTTTCACATTTTAAAACATCTATATACAAATATGTTTTAAAGGTCAAGCTTGATATTATAAAATTTTCATATTACTAACTTCATTCGTATATACGTTGCTAATGGCCTATGAAAGATGAGCACAAGAGGGCGGTTGAGTTTCGTAGTATGATAACGGTAACGGAGAGGAAGAACACATAGATGAAGCATTGGAAAGCACAATGGTCTAGTGAAATTAGAGATGTCGAGAAAAAAAAGGTCTTCACAAGATGTATGTCATTACGTCGAAATATCTCATAGAATAACTTAAATAACCCCCAAGGGAAAGAGAAATGACAGAATCTTGAGTGATAACCCAAGGTTGCCGGTTTCAATCTCCATGCTGACGGTTATATAAAATGCAGTTCTAACCATAACCAAAAAAATAAAAAATAAAAAAATTTAAGTAGATTCTATATGGTCGTATCATTATGTTTACACTATAGTGACAAGCCTATATTAGACTTCTAATGTCAAGATGCTACCACATTGGCACTTTTCTACATATTCACCTATCTTTAATTGCTAGGAATTGTGTTTTATAGTATGACATCGGTGAACAAGACCTGCCATGTTACAAGTAAGAATTCAAAGTAGTCTAAGGTTACTCTTCTTAGATTATCCAACAAAAAACAGTTTTTTGGGGAGCTTAGAAAAATTTTGTGCTTGGTATAGTGTCTTGCAATGCTATCAAATCATCAGAATTATGCATATGCAAATCACACGCATAATACACGTGTGCTGCATGTGAACTCTTGCATTTCATATAGGATAAACAATGAAATGTGTGTGTTATGGGGAAAAAATGCAGCAGATATTAGATATATATAACAATAATTTTTTACTTAATCTAAACTGAGCCAATAAATGCCCACACACAATCATCTCAACAAGTGACACAATCAATCAATTATTGATGTAAAAACTTGATTGCTTTTAAGAAATACTCCCTCCTTCCCTAATTAATTGATAATTTTTTTTCTTTGGTTGTCCCAAAAAAATTAAGCACTTTTCAATTTAAGAAAAATTCGCAGGTATGTTTACCATGCTTATACTTTCTTTATTCTATTTCTCTCCCCACATTTAATCCTCCACCAACAAACTTTTCTCTCTCCTGACCTACTTTCTTCTCTCCCTCCCTAATTCTCTCTTTTGGGGTATAATGGAAAACTGAGTAAATATAACTATATCCTAAATAAGCATACATGTTAAAGGCGATCAAATAAAAAGGGACGGAGGGAGTATCGCTTTTCCAAAGTTTGAACGTAGTCGACAGACTCAGCAACCGCATGCGAACCAAACAAAAATAATTCCTTCATTATATCTTGCATCACCCGGTCAATGACATGATAACCGTTCATAAAAAATTACCATCACGTAATAACCAGTCATACTTTTTGTAATGAGAAAGGAACTCTTTTCCTCTCTTCTTACGAAAAAGCTCGACATGAGTGCTTCAATTTTGATGTTTGTACATTTCTAAGGTCGGAGACTCTTGTCTAGTTTTGTAACCCATCATCTACTTAAATTGCACTCCATTGCTTTCTTCGGTATCCTACTTTGTTGTCAGCATAACGATGACTCTTAGTTCTTTCTACGTATCCACATTGGCTCTTTAGTTTCTAGTGTAAACTGTCATTGTTTGTTTTCTTAAGAGAAAAAAAAAGGCCTAAGGTAAGTCACGTAGTAGAGTCAAGTTACTTACAGTCAAAACGAAATTAATTAATCTAAAGACATAAGTAAGTTTGCATTGATGATAGGAGGAATTTTTATATTTGATCCATGTATCCGCCCCTTGGAAGCAAAAGAATAAAAGAATTGCATTGTTCTCTCGTTACATGACTTAAGGCTCTTAAATCTTAAGCTTATTGAAGATTCAAAAGATGTTATTTCAACGTAAAGCTGCACACCAATGTCAACAACACTTTACGTGTCACAATTCAAAAGTTATCGACTGCTGCTATATTTATTTTCTTTTGACGTCGATGATGACCATTTCAATGAAAAGTCGACGCAGATGCGGAGATGCGATGAAAAAGCAATGAGTTATATAGCTGAAAGTTGTTACTAGCATTCGAATTGGTCTAAAATTCACCTCAAACGAATCGAACCAAAACGCCCTCATTGGTAACTTCCCACCCTATCTATCTCCTAGATTCTTTTTTGAACTACTAAGGTTACTTAAACTACCCCCTTTATCGCAACGATTTGGTGATGCATGCGCTCCATAGATGATGCAACCTCTTCTGACATATATCGACTTACACAATTTTCTTGCTCTGCATACACTTCAAAAGTCGAGACTGAACTTTTGCGAACAAAACAAGACAATTGCTCGTATAAATAATAATATTGATGTGATGCAAAACCCTACATCTACTTCTTATATTGATACGAGTATCAATTACTATATGAAAAGTTATTCAGCCTTTCCAAAATTACTGCCCAATCTTGGCCTCAATAGATATCAGAACTCGGGAATGATACAAGTGAGGTATATATACCGGAAAACCCCAATATTATTCAGCTGCCTTGGTGACCTTATACGTGTTCACCAATTGCATCTGCACATCATTAGAAACTGGAGAATGCTCTTTGTATTCCATCGTGAATTCACCTTTACCCTGCACAAAAAGGAAAAAAAACATGGCATATTAAACATGACTTGTAGATGGAACCATTAGACAGCATCATCTTTGCTTCACCTGTGTCATTGAACGAAGAGATGTTGAATATCCGAACATATTGTTTAGGGGGACCTGAAAAATCAAAGAAACATATCCTTATCCAACATGCATTGCCCAAGTATAAAGTCCACAAATTAAACAGTAAAAGGCAAGTAACAGAAATAAAGACACCTGGGATAGATGAAGGTACCACACAGGACTCTATGCTTTAATGATGTGCCAGTGATGTATGTTCTATGATTTTGCTTTGACAGAACACTACACTATATGTGATAGTTATGCTCATAACATCAATTTTAAAATTGTTAGACATAGGCTTGCATAGAAAGGGCTGACATTTACCACTAGGCTATCACCTTGATCCAACCAGCATTTAGTGTAATCCTTGCATTACTTGTGATATACCAGAGCAAAATGTACAATTTTTACAGCAAAGGAAAACAAATTATTTTCTTTTTGACAAGTAATAAGTTAACTTCATATCTTGTAATCACAAATGCGGTTTATTTAAGTTCAAACTTTTGCAGATATTAGACAAATCATTCTCCACGGAAATTTCACTAACAATTTCCAGGTCGTGCTTCAGCAGTAATACTAGAAGCTTATTAACGTAATCACAATGACCACCAAGAGGCACATTCTATCATCCATCTCTCGAGGCTTCAGCCTTTGATTCCTTAAACTACAAGTTCTACATTGATTAAAACGTTGAGAGGGCAGTTCCCAGTTGAAGTCAAGAACATGTCTGATCATTGGAGTGGAATGTTCTTCCACAATTTTTGTACAAGACTAAAGCGACATTATAAAACATTGAACTGAAACAGAGCATACAAAGTGCCACTTTACGACGAATACGGGTGAAGTGAATATGGATGTGCAATGTATCATCTTAGCTAGTGGTTGGACTCTTGAAGTGGCTTGCCACACAATACACACACCAACCCCCACCCCCCCAAAACTCAAAAGAAAAACGTAAAAAAGGAAAGAGGAGAGGGAACTTCTGAAGAAGTCCCATCATTTTGCCAGCCCAAGTATTCTAATGCACCCCTCCCATTCTCTATCTCAACTCTCAAGTGCCATTTTGGGAAAATGAAGAAAGCTGGCACTAGGGATGGCAATCATGCGGATCTGTTATGCACCACTCCGCAGCGGATCAACAGATGGTACCATAACTTTCATAAAGCCCGATTCTCAAATTTGTAATTGCAACAACTATGACAAAAATTAAGTAAATGTCCAAATATTCCAAAAGAGAAATATAATAAATTATGCAAACATGAAACGAATGGTAATAATACATTGGCCAAATACATCAAACCTAATTACAAAACAAATCTGTAATACATCAAATAAAATTGGAACTAAATACATTGGCCAAATACATCAAACTGCACATTTCGTGGGACTCGTACAAGCAGTGTGAGACTCGTAGCAACGCGATGCTGTATCTGGAAAACGACAACGACGACAAAGCAACAGAGAAGGAAAAAGCTTTTTGGCAGCCGCCGCAACATCAGATCGGAGGAGATGAGTACTTTTTTTGTTCCTACTGTAATGGTCCAGCTGTTAGAGAAAAGGGGCCTGGAGGTGGTTTGTGGAGGGTGACGATGATTTGCGGCCATTAAGGGTGACGGTGAGGACGGTGATTGGTGGTTAGGCGGTGTTTGTGGCATAGACGGCTGGCTGAAGAGTTTCAGAGAAGAAGAGAGCGGCTGGATTTTTCAGAGAAGAAGAGAGCGGCTGAAGATTTTATAAGGGATAGGGTTTCTATCTAAGGTCATAGTATTTATACTACTAGATGGATGGCTAGGATTGCATCTCATTTAAAATTAGGGTTTATATTAACCGGAGCGGGTACGTCGGATACATCAGATACCAAACCCGCCCCGTACCCGCTGCGGGTTACAAATATAAATACCAAACCCGCCTGACCCGGCCAAAAAAAAATATCCATCCTAACTAGCGTCGGATAGCTAAAATTGCCATCCCTAGCTGGCACTATTCATCACTGTTACAAGCATTCATGGTTAATTTGGATGCAATGCAATAAAATCAAATAATAAGAAAAACTTCATATCTAAATCTCTCATAGTACACATCAAAATGGCGTTATCGTAGTATATAGTGTTTGCTGCGTGACCTTGCACAGAAGAACTTCTCATAACCTTTTATAGTTCACTAAAATAGTGCCATGAAGCCAAAAGGCCGAGGAGTTGGCAGTATCAGATATTTGCATGAACTTCTATTTGCATAAGGTGAATGGAGTAGACCAGGAAGGAAAATTCAACAAATGACCTGACATGCATATCTTCTTGCTACTCATACATAATTAATAAAGAAGAAAAGTGCACATACATGGGCAGTAACTACTGAATCATCTCCTTCCTGGTCGTTTTCAACAATCAGACCTGTTCTCCGGTCATATGATACAATCAGTTTGTGAGAAAATGTTGAGGGCAAAGTAAAAACGACATTTCGTCGAAGAAGATTAAAGTACTCACTTATTAATATCACCAATAACAGTGCCCTGAAATTCGGTTGGAGCTTTCAGTGCTACCAGCATAACAGGTTCCAATATAACAGGTTTTGCGGCTGTATAACACTGTTTTGGAAAGTGGTAACATCACTATGTGTGGAAGGAGACCAAGTAGTGGAGTGGAAAGTAACATTCTTCCAACCATGTCAAAAATTACAAATACAAGCAAATAATTTTTAAAAACTGTCGTTTGGAATGCAAGCAAAAGACCTGTCTAAAGGCGTATATTGCTGCTAGCTTGAATGCAAGTTCACTAGAATCCACCGCATGGGATGCACCATCAGTCAGAACTATACGAATATTTTCAACTGGGCAACCTATTAATGAACCCCTGCACGCACACACAAAAGCACAATGTTAGTACTGAATATGATAAGAATCAACGACAGCCAATAACAACTTCAGATATGAACTACCCAACCTAAGGTTGCGAACCATTTGTTCCATGGTATTTATGAGGGGAACAATAGTTTGGATATTTAATGGATAGAAGCGGTAACTTCGATTCATGTGGAGTAGAGTGAGCATAATAATATGAGGAGAGCAGGCTTGGCCAAAAATCTAAACTTCCTTGATCGAAAAATGAAACAACAGAATTACTGACTCATAACAACAGTTAAGAAATGGAAGAGATAAACGACATCTTCCGGGAGGAGGATTAGATATCAAGGTGCACCTGGATTAAGTGCGAGTATTGGCAAGATATCTGGCAAGTAAATATGGCTTATGTACTAATCAATGTTGTTACGAGTTGTAATAGAAGGAGGAGGCTTGCAAGGAGAAAGAAAGAGTTAGAATCTTCTCTTGTTGAATATTCTTATGAATTCAAGCTTGGGGTGATCGTGTGTTTCATATGATCCAGATGTACCATAAAATAGAAAACTATTTTTCAAGATACTGTTATACAGGTGCATGCAGTATGTAACTGGTAAGTTTCAGATATAGTAATGTAAAGCTCAAAAGGACTTCACTGAGATAGTTTCTCTGTAAATAGTAAACTAAAGCTGTCTAGTGGTGGACTACACTAAAAGTAGAACATCAATGATTCTTGTAGCTACATGGCAAATGTCAAAGAAAGCAAGCTTACAGCTAAGCAAAGCCTACAGTAAGCTGATTTATTTTTCGTCTGCCTTGTATGAGAAGGTTAATTATAAAGCAAGCCTACAGTTGATGCAAAATATTTAAGCAACCTAGATAGAAATTAGTAGACACTATGGTTTAGAAGGCAGCTTCATCTAATATGGCAAAATAATGTTTTTTCCTTTCCCCTTTTTCCATCCATAGACAAAAGAAACCTCTAATACTCACGAATTTGCCGCTTCTTTGAAACCCTTCTCAATTGCTGGAAAAAAATTTGACGGTATAACTTGTCCTACAATATTGTTTTCGAATTCAAACTTAGTTGGCGACCCAGTCGGAAGTGGTTCCACATACCTACAATGTGAAATGATCAAAAAGTCACCAAAATGTTAGAACATGTCCATAGAGCTAGTACCAGTGGGAATTAACTGAAAAAGAAAAACAATAAAAAATGTTTCTCCACGTGTCAAAGCACCAATTGGCATTGCATTGAACCTACATAATTGTTGTTTCTTAGAATTGGACCACATAATATGAACACGTATGAACGCGAATGGGACCCTTGGTCACTTTTTAAAATTTTAAGGATTAAATGTTCGCAGATGACAAAATAAGCTTGGCACAATTCCAAAAGAACGTAAAATGCACTACAAAAATTTCAATCAGAGGAAAGGCCTCAGACATCAAAAGTATCATTAACTAAATATGTGAACTTACTGATTGGGACATCCCAAACAACAAATAAGCGTTCTAGGATAATTTCAGTAGCTGCACTTCACTAGTTAAAAGTAACACTTACACACATACCCTTCCGTATTGGCCCTGCCCTCCACTTTGCTTCTTATGCAAATAGTAAAATCAGCACGTTGAGTAACAGTCTCTCTGAAGTTAACACGAGGTTTCCCAACAGTTGCGTCAACCTTTGATAACGTTAAAAAAAAAAGACTTGCATTACGTATCCTTAAAATTGATACATTGACCCAGCAGTAACACAAAACACACAACTGTGTTCAAAAAACATACCTTATACTCTCTCCGAATGCGCT
The DNA here is from genome assembly GCA_033065855.1 of Escallonia rubra. NCBI lineage: Eukaryota > Viridiplantae > Streptophyta > Magnoliopsida > Escalloniales > Escalloniaceae > Escallonia > Escallonia rubra. The sequence goes on from JAVXUO010000656.1 coordinate 221,209, forward strand.
CGACGTATATGTCCACATGCAACTCCCCCATTCCAGATATAATTGTCTGCTCATAAAGCTTTAAGTTGTCAAGGTGTGGGATGACAAAACTCTATCTGAACTTGCAGAGAGTTCAATGTCAAAAATCTTGAGCACATGCCCGCACATGCATTCCTACCTGACCACTCTCAGCATCTAAACCAACACGAAATGTAGGATCCTCTCTTTGAAACTGATTCAAAGCTTTAGAAAACTATAAAAAATGATAGAAAGTGATCATTATTGCAGTAAATAAAAAGTTCAAATGTATATATATTCCAGGAGACAGCTCACCTGTCCTCCAGAATCTTTAGAAACTGGTGAAACAGCTAATGACATTACTGGCTCGGGGACATTCATAGAAGTCATGGTGTATTTAACTGACCCATCGGTGAATGTATCTCCTGATGACAGGCAATGACATCGAAGTAAGAAAAAAGGAACACAAACCAAAACGTCCAAATGAGTCCGCAACAGTGAATCCAAAAATCTCTATTCAAAGATTCCCAAACTTCAATTATTGTAGCATTCGAGATTCCAATTTTGTCAGCATTTCCCACAACTACGAGAAAAGAGGCCAAATATCTTGTCTCTCTGCTAGGGGTACCTGAAGCACAATCTACACCAAACACAGCTACTATTTGCCCAGCATGTGCCTCTTGAATGTCCTGTAGCATAAGATTGAGAGCGAAAATTACTAAAAGAACTAGAGTTGGAATGACAAAACAATTACAAAAGGGTTTTTTTTAGCTGCAATGCAGTCATTTCAAGAATGTTTTACTTTTCTTTTAAGGTTTCACTTGGTAAAGCTTCCAGAGAAAGCTTCCAGCGAGATCATGAAAAACAACTATATTAATTCCACACCAAAATAAAAATATTAAAAATTCCAAAGATTTGTGCAGCGTGTTTGCAAGCCTCCATCTCATTCGAATGCAAACGAACCAAACGAGGAACCTGTCACAAAATCATGATCCATCTAAGAAAGTGATCTTGAAACATACAACTATGTCACTCTAAACAAGATTATATATAAAGGCAAAAACAGACTCGGTTAAAAAAGGTCGCTACAGAGCATTCCCTAGACCCCAGCTTACAGGGTTTAAACCCTGCATAAGCATGAATTCAAAGATCTAAAGTGCTGATCCCCTCAGTCTTAAATTGACACATAGTCCACCTAACCAATCTTTTCAAAACCAGGCTGCCCAAGTCAATTATCAGAACTGTCAACCCGTGGAAGTTTCAACCAGAGGATGTTAAAAATTGCTTCTCCTGCTTGTTGACTAGATTAAGCAGCTCTGGCTAACTATGAAGAAAAGCATTACACTATTTTCATTTTTCCAATTTAAACAAATCAACAAACCATTGACCATATATAATATAAAGATAAAAAAGCAGATTCTATTCTTGTTTACCCCCCCCCAACAGCCCGGGGTAATCAAAAGTTGCTACCTACTTATTTACAGAAATTCTTCACTTAATTCCTGCGACACTAGTGAGGCTGACGCAGTATGACACTTAAAACAGAGAGGCTCAGCCCGGTTCCTGACACTTGCCCGCAGGCTTTCAGTTTCTGGCATCTAAACCCCAAAAGGTCACGCATCTCAGTTATTACTTGACACTCATGTCAACTCAATTAAAAAAAGGAAAACAAAGTAACAAACACTTTGTAATACCCTCTAATAAAATTTCATTTATTCTTCTTTTGTCAACATCAGGGAAAGACGCACAGTAAATGTGCAATTTGATATAAAGTGAATTAGATGCTTGAACTTGGATTCACCTTAACTTTCTTGCCTGTGTTAATGTTGATTATAAAGTCACCCTTCCGAATAACACCTTCATATATCCTATTGAAGAAATGAGAATCAATATAGCCGTTCATCATCCAAGATCGAACTTAACATATGAACAAAATGAGGAAACGGAAATGGTAATAGCCATACCTTAATATGTTAACTGACCGAAACGCCCTTCTTCTAATTTAAATGCCAAGGCAATTAGGGGTCCAACTGGAGTTCCGGATAACTCAACCTAAAAGCAATTACAGTCGACAAAGGAATATGAGTAACTCCCGATATAGCAGTAAAAGCAAGACGTCTATTTTTTCTGTTGTTGGGGGAGTTTTGACAGTTGGACAAGGCAAATAACTAAGAACACCGTCAAGAAGTGGTTGTACTCCCTGTACTCAAGAGAAAATGGGAATAGATACGCATGTAGAATTGTAAAAACCACTAGTATCACAATAGTCCTCAAGAAGAAAAGACTAAGTTAGATATGGATGGAGGAAAGGTTTCAGTCACTAGAGCAAGTAGAGTGGCCGTGAAGTAGGCAGCTGAGTGTAGACAAGAGAACAATACTTGACCACGCTGATAAAGAAATGGTAAGTAGAGCATGCAAAACTTATACACTTTGGTACTGGCATAAAATACTGCTACACAATGCATAAAATACTGCTACACAGTTGCGGCGCTAGCCTCGATGGTGGTCGTGGGTGTGCGCGGTCGGCGGTGCTGGGTTTGTGGTGTTGGCGACAGTGGTGGGATGTTGGCAGTGGTTATGGTTGCCAAGGGCAATGGCCGGCAGTGGTGTGTGGTGATGGTGAAAATGGCAGTGGTGGTGGGTCATGGTGATGGCGGCAGGTCTGGTGGTCGTGGTGGTGTTGTGCGTGATGGGGGTTTTGTTAAAATGTTGTAAAAATTTTTTGCTTCTCATAAAGTTCGAAGGTTGGATCTCAAAACTGAAAACCCGAAACTCCAAAATGAAGTTTTCAAAAAAGCCCCGTTCTAAAAATTGTTTTTCAAAACTGAAGGAAAAAAAACGGAAATTGTGTGTCAAACAGGGTTTTTTCTCCAGTTTACAAAACAGGATAAAAGTTGGAAAAAAACAAAACCTGTCAAACCCTACCTAAGACTCATCTAGAAAATGCACCAAGAAACTTTACACTTTATTCTCGTAAGTTGTCTACAACCGAATCGCACACAACAAAGCGCTTATTGCAATTTATTACCACTACTAAATAGGGTTTATTTATTTAAATAGGCCCTTAGCTGTGTTTTATGTGTCTGAAGCCTAAATTTTTTAAATCAGCCAGAACATATGGAATTCATTAAACTTCAAAAGGATGTGAAGAGAGGAAGCAAAAAAGTTAAAAACAGTATATTAGATTCTCTTCATCCTTCTCGGTTAGATCCACATGTCAGACAAAATGCCGACATCCAAGACAAGACAAGGTGAAATGAAGGCATCAACGTGCACTGCCCCTTCACTCGATTAAACTCGTTTTTTTAACGAGATGTACATTATTCAATATAAAATTTAACATGGTCTGATAGCACCATCTTTACGTGGAATATTATTAGCTACCTGGAACTGGAACGCGTAAAAGTTAGATACTTTAAACCGAAAGAGCTTCTAAGTCTTGTATAGTATTTTTTGAAATGGCATGTTCACAATATTGAAGTGAGGAATACTGCAATTGTCAAAAGGAGAACACTAGTAATCACTACTTTCTCAAAAGGAAAATACTGCAACCATTGAACTTGTAAAACTTAGATACTTTAAAACCTAAAGAGCTTCTAAGTTTTGTATAGTATTATCTGAAATGGCATGTTCCCAAATCATTGGAGTGGGGAATACTGCAATTGTCAAAAACAACTAGTAATCACTGCTTTGTTATTTTTTAACTTACGGCTAGAGGAAAGCCATATAAAATCAAGAAAAGAAATTCTTCAATGTATATTTGCCATTGCTATGTCAAAGAACTTGCTGAAAAACAAAACACCTAACCTTTCCACGAAAAAAGAAAAACAAACATAGTAACTTCTTACTCTACTCTCAGCTATCATCACTAAAGTACAGCCGCATCCAATGCCACCGCGCATCCATTGTGCCGCTCCCACAAATCCACCTCTAGGAAGCTGCCTAGCCGTCGCAACCAAGAGAGATTGCAGCCCCTCCCAAGCCGCCATCGCACTGAAGATCCACAGCAGATCCTTCCATGCAGTTGTCGTGCACCTGTACCAGCGGCCGCCATCCACCGCAGCTACTCACTAAGACGACGCCACATTGAACCTCCACCACTACTCTCTCCCTGCCGCCATCATGCAGTAGTAGGACAGATCATCCTTCACCACGGCTCCTCACCAAGCCGCCGCCGCCCTGAACCTCCACCTCTGTTCCTTCAAACACCGTCGTCGTGCGACAATACTCCAACTACCATCCACCGACTTTACATCATGCTGGTCTTACATCAGCGCCGCTACAGGTTTTGGCCCTAAGTTTGATTTTTAGCCACTTGCTTCAGAGTTTTTGCTGTGGCCGCTCGCCCAGCTGTATCAATTTCTTCGTCCATCCGTGCATTCTATGGTAGGTCTCAAACCCTCCTAAGGTATGCTTTCTCACCTTGAAATCTGTTTTAATTCTTGTATTATTTGGTTCATCGAGCAAATAACTACGGGTCATAACCTTGACCCAATTTTCTTGTCCGGTACCATTCATATTCCTACCATTCTTCATTTTTCGCCTGCCACCTTGGGACGCGAGCACAACGTTGTTGCCTCAATTATTCTTGCGTTTCCTGTTGACCATCTGCGGTGCTTTAAATTTTCACACTTAACCAAATTTTGGACGGATTTGTGCATTTTATCATGGTTATTGAACGAGATAAAATTGTGGATGAGCAATTCCAGACACTAGAGGATTATGTGAAATCACTTCAAGTCAGTATCACCGACTTGTCGCCTCGTTTGGAGGAATGCCTCCACCAAATCCACATTTCCATCGGGAAATGCGACCACGAGGGAGGAAGTACTGATGAAACCATTCCTATCGGTCCGAAACATAACCAATCTGGCCTGCTTACCACTCCTACGGGGCACCGTTTTCCACATTAGAGAACCCTTTAAGACCCTCGAGCTCATAATTCGACTATGGGTAAAATTCGGGCTCCTAGGTATGATCATGAGCCTCGTTACCAATTGGATGACTTTGGCGATGCCGCACGTCATGTCAAAGTCAACACACCTAGCTTTGATGGTCATCTCGATCTTGGCCATTTTTCAGATTGATTAGCTGAGGTGGAGGAGTATTTTAGCTTTTGTCGCATGCAAGACCACGAGCACGTTAGTTTTGCTAAGATGAAATTAATTGAAGCTGCCAAATGCTATTGGCGGGAGTCGAGGATACCTTACGCGACTAGCTGAACCTCCCATCACCACATGAATTGAGATGCAATTAAAATTGAAAGAATCGTACCTCACCACCTACTACCGTCAAGAAATGTATTATGAGATAATGCAACTGCGACAAACTGTGGGCATAACCAAGTATATGTCTCGTTTTGATGATCTTTCTATTAGATGTGTGATATCGAAGGCTCCTTGGGTCTCCTTTAATCATTTTATTGGTCGGCTCAAACCTGAGCTACAAAGAGATGTTCGCCTTCGAGCCTGAGTCCATTGAGAATGCATCCTACAAGGCCTTATCCCTTGAGAAGTCCCTTCGACTTGCCAGCCCACGCCGTTTAAGTCCTTCAGTAGGAACTTCTTTCCCGTCTTGTTCCTCACCTTCCAGCGACCAACTGGCTTTGTAGAGTGCAACCACTGTCACAATAAATCTAGCCCATCTCTCACGCCGGGTTCTAGTACGAGCAAGGCTCGTGAGTTTACCCCGACAACGTCTCGTCCATACATGTCTAATGTAGAGTGTAACCACCATCACAATCAGGGTTATATAGCTAGTCGTTGTCCTCACCGCACTATCTCTATCGCTCAAATGGAGGCTCGTCAAAAGGACGAGGTTACTGTAGAGGGTGTAGGTCCTCAACATGATTCTACGGACTAGTGTGAGAATGTTTGGGTTGATGACCTCCCTAGCCTCTGTTATGCAGTGCATCTTGTCTACTCCTCAGAGGACAACTGGAAATGCATAAGCATCTTCCAAATTTATCATCTGTGCAAGGACACGTTTGCGAACTAGTCATTGATGGGTAGTATCATGAACGTGGACTCCGAGCGCACGGTGACCAAAAAGAAGTTACAATCGGAACCTCATCTTACACCATTCCGTTTTGCCTGGGTTGATAAGACCTCTCTTCCAGTTTCCCTGCGGTGCCTAGTTCTTCTCCAAATGGGTGCTTTTTCGGTCAAGGTTTGATGTGATGTTCTTCCTATGGATGTTGCTCATATCTTAATTAGTTGCCCACAGCGTCACGACTTAGAAGTTGAGCATCATGGCCGAGATAACACCTACACTTCTAAGCACGGTGGGAAAACTATCAAGCTCATACCTACCAAACCCCTTGAGAAACTTAGCCCCTCCAAGAAGCCATGACCACCCCGAAAGCCGCATAGTCTTCAACTTCTTAATCGTCGAGAGTTTGAGGCGGTGAGCCAAGAATCTGGCCTTGTGTAGCCTTTGCGGCACGAGAAGTCTTCCCTGACCCTCTCACGCCCTCAGACAACTTGTCCCCTCAGGTTACTCAACTACTAAATGAATTTCAGGAATTGACTCCCAAAATCCCTTCCTGCCGAGCTACCCCCTTACGGGACACCCAACATGCCATTGACTTGGTCCTTGCGTCCCAGTTACCCAACTTGCCTCATTATCAAATGAATCTTACTGAGCATGCAGAACTTCAACAGCACGTTAACGAGCCTTTATAGTGCGGAACTGTTCGTGAGAGTACGAGTTCTTGTGCGGGGCTGCCCTCTCGACACCTAAACGAGACGGCTCTTGGCAAATGTGCATTGATAGTCGTGCCATCAATAAAATCACTGTCAAGTATCGCTTTCCCATTCCTCCCCTAGACGACATGTTAGATTTGATGGCTGGTTCTTATTAGTTCTTGAAAGTTGACTAGTGCAGTGGTTATCATCAAGTTTGGATTCGACCTGATGATGAGTGGAAAACTACCTTCAAGATCCCCGATGGTCTTTATGAGTGGTTAGTTATGTCGTTTGGTCTATTTAATGCCCCCAGCACATTAATGCGAGTGATGACTCAAATCCTGCGCCCCTTTCTCGGGGAATTCTTAGTGGTGTACTTTGATGATGTTTTGATCTTTAGCAAGACCGCGCATAGTCATTTGGACCACCTTCATCAGGTTCTTAACACCCTCCGTACCGCCAAGTTGTTTGCCAATCTTAAAAAATGTTACTTCCTCCAATCTCATGTAGCCTTTAGGCTTTATTATCTCCGCAAAAGGGATTGTTGTCGATCCCGAGAAGGTGGGCGCAATCACTGACTGGCCTGAACCAAAGAACATTTTTTAGGTTCGCAGCTTTCATGGCTTGACCACATTCCACATTTACTGGTACTTCGTTAAGAGCTTTAGATCCATTGTGGCTATGAAGAAAGGGGATTCCAATGGACACCGGCAACCAATCGTGCCATTGAGACAATCAAGCAACGCATGGTTACTACTCCCGTCTTACAACACCCAGACATCTCTCAAGTCTTTGAAGTTTCTTGCGATGCTTTAGGTGTTGGCATCGGAGGCATGGACAAGTCGGCGTGGCCACCTTGTCACCTATTTTAGCGAAAAACTCAATGATGCTTGACAGTGTTACTCTACCTATTATAAGGAGTTTTATGCTATCATTCAGGCTTTATGGCATTGGCGGTACCACTTGTTACCCAATGAGTTTGTCTTGTAGACCGATCACGAGGCTTTCAAATACCTACAAGCTCAACACAAGTTAAATCCCCGTCATGCCAAGTAGGTTGCCTTCTCACAACGATACTTGTTTGTTCATAAACATCGTGCTCATGTAGAGAACAAAGCTGGTGATGCTTTAAGTCAAATCTTTCTTGTCTTGCAATCCATGAGCGTCCATGTTGTCGGCTTTGATAGACTTAAGGTTGAGTACACTACTTGTCCTGATTTTGGTCTTATCATTCAAGATCTTCAGGCCAGCCACCGTCATGATCATCTGTATTTCATTGTACGAGACGGCTTTCTTTTTCGTGGGACTCGCTTGTGCGCCCCTCGTACTTCAGTTCGTGATTTTGTTTGGGAGCTACACGCTGGTGGGCTTGCTGGCCATTTTGGGAGGGCAAAAACCAGTGCCTTGGTTGAAGACAGATTTTATTGCCCACTATGAAGCGGGATGTCGCTAGCATTGTTTCCCAGTGTCGCACTTGTCAACTAGCTAAGACTGAGAAATCTAACACTGGTCTTTACACTCCCTTAACTGTTTCTCACTTCCCATGGAAAGATGTGAGCATGTACTTTGTCTTTGGCTTGCCCAAAACTGCTAGCGGGCATGATTCCATCCTTGTTGTCGATCGTTATTCCCGCATAGTGCATTCTATGTAGCAAGAGTGCGCTGACGCCTCTCATGTAGCTAAGATGTTCTTTCGGGAAGCGCCTCCATGGCTTACCCACATCTACTGTTTCTGACTGGGATGTTAAGTTCATTAGTTACTTCTGGAAGACTTTGTGACAACTTTTGGCGATCAACTCAAATTCTCTTCGGCCTTCCACCCCCAAACAGATTGTCAAACTAAGGTTGTAAATCGTAGTTTGTGTGACTTCGCTGTTTAGTTGGTGAGCTTCAAGGTACGTGGAATCTGATTCTTCCTCAGGCTGAGTTTGACTACAATAACTTCGTTAACCGCACCACTGGTAAGAGTCCTTTTGAAATTTTTATAGACCTGATTCCCTTGCTTCCCTTCTCCAGCGCGTCAAATCCACCGACGTTTTTGCTCAACATATCTGCAATTCACATGCTGAAACCCGTCGCAAAACAGTGTTGAGTAACGAGAAATGTAAACTTGCTGCAGATGGCCATCGTAGGCACTTGAGTTTAATGCAAGCGACCTTGTTATGGCTCGCCTCCGCCCCCGAAATTCCTTTAAAAAGTTGCATGCTCGAGCCCTTGGTCCATTTCGTATCCTTCACACAGACAAGGCCCTAATGCTTATTTGCTTGACTTGCCTTCTAATATGAGCATTAGCCCAGTTTTCAATGTGCAGGACTTTGTTCCTTACCGAGGTACTTTGCGCCTCCCACAGAATCTGCAGGGTTTCCTCCGAGTTCCATTGTTGCATCCCCTGTGCTAGCCTCTCCTTCCGACTTATCACAGCACCTCCGACCATTGACAGTATCTTAGAATTCGAAACAGTATCCTCACCAGCGGGGCTACCAGCGCTTTCTCGTGCGATGGTAGAACCGCGCTGCTACAAATGATACATGGCTTACCGAGGGCGAGCTTTGCCGTCTTGATCCCGCTTTGTTAGAGCAGTATCAACATTTTATCTCTCTCGAGGAGAGCTCTTTTCAACCCGGGCAGAATGAGGTAAGCACAACTTGGCGTAATCAGACGAGTTGGCAAACTTATTCTCGAAAATCCAAGACATAAATTAAGGATTTTATTCTGTTTCGGTTTATTTTAATCAAGAGACAAATTAGAGACTTCGCACTCAATATTAAAATAAAGGTATGATTCAATCAAATCAGTTACAATTTGACTGAATCAATTAGGAGTTGATTGATCTTTCCATATTTATGTTTATCTTTCCTATATGAAGGATCACCTCTTGTAACTGAAGAAGCAGATTATGAATTGAGAAGAAAAACATTCCTTTCTCTCCTTCCGTTATTCTGTTTCTCCCTCCTCTCTTTGTACTCTGCTTGTTTTACATCACTTGTGTACAGGGGTAAAGCTGAAGTCATACACACTTCAAACCGATGTGTAAAAATATGGCATTTAAACTGAACTAAACAGGATGAAGTTTCGGATTATGAACTCGAAGGAGAATATTGGGTCACTTCACCTTACTGTCACGCAGAGAGGAATAATCATATATATATATATATATATATATATATATATATATTAACTGAAAGTAATCTCAATCTCAGTATACCTTATTTTTTAACGCACTGCCCATGAAAACAGGTATAAATCTCTGTGAAATAGTAGCTCTCCGGATTGCCTCCTGTAAAACCAAAAGATAAAGCAACGGTAAGTAGGTGATACACTAAAGCTACACCATGCAGTAGGGTTCAACAGGAACCAAGCTGGTATCAATTTGATAGTTGGGGACCAAAGTAAAGGTAGGCCACCAATTCGTTTGGCAAATTGAGTGGAAAGACAGCATTCATCAACTCAGAAGATAATTCAAGTTCACTCAGTTTCATGTCTGCGGAAAAAAGAGTGGAAAAACAAGCATTCACCAATATGCGGATGACTGCTAATGACGTATGGATACTCCATACTATTGAAGGTTCATACAGTTTCTTCCGTGGAGGACGTATCAATAAGTTCGTATCTACCAGTGTATGATATCAGAAGCAACGTGCAAATAATTACCACTAATCAAGGATAAATTAGCGGACCAGTGAAATACTTTGGTCCTCCATCGTGATTTGGTCAGTTCAGAAGCGAGTGTTTCAACCATTTCAAAAGGAAGTTCAATCTTGCGATTTCAAAAGATGAGTGAGAAGGAGGTTTTAACAGTTATGTGAAACCAGCCTGATAGGATCCTTCTAGAGATCATGTAGCCCTAGTTCAGGTCACATGGTTTGACTCCCCACTTAGAAGGGAAGTGAACTTCAACGTATCCCATGTTTGGTAATTCTAAAAATCCCCGCTCAGGTAACAAGCTTATCGTGCCATGCTGGGATGGATTAAAATACTTCAAGATGTCTCATCAGCCTTCAGCAAGGTCCAACACTTGAACTCAAATCCAATCCAAATCAAACTCCTCAACCTACAATCGGAATTAGAACTTACGCTGTGCCTTCTGCCAATTCAGCCTATGGGGGTATAAGGAAAGTTGCCCAAGAGGCAGCTAGTAGTGCCTTTCTTTAATATACCACTAAAACCGAATACCGATGATTGAAAATTTTATATAAATTCACGCCATGTATCGTTCCTCCACGAATACGCGGTGATATTTTCTATCTGACACACCTCAAGATCAGTAGAAGATATAGGCTCATCACTGAGAAATGCTTCAGCAAGTTTGTCATCAACTTCAGAAACAACTTCAATCAATTCTCGCCTCTTTTCTGCAACTAATGCTTCAATATTGGAAGGGATTTCTTCACTAACAACTTTTTCCCTGAAAAATGAAACACCTAAGGAAATAAATAGACGCGCACACAAGCACAAGAGGCTATTAGCTAAACAATAAGTATCTCCAAGGACTTATGAAACAGACCCACTGGAACCACGGAAGTATTTGCCTTCAAATGGACAATGTCAACCAGACCCTGGAAGTCATCTTCCAACCCAATGGGAACTTGCACTGCAGCACTGTTATGCCGGAGCTTCGCTCTAGCCTACAAACACCGAGAGGAGAAATAGAGAGTCAGCAGCACATTGTCATAAATTTCGAGAACAATGCAGCCATATGGAACTCTACGTAGTTAGTTCCTTATAAAGCGTTGAGATATTGATTTGAAAGCAGATAAGCTAAGCATAGGACAAGTACCATGTTTCACTCTCATAATTTGATTCAGTTTCAATTTGAGGACATTCACTATGTACTTAATTTTGTCATACACCGTGGACCTCAACCAACGTATTAGGATGCAAAAGGTGACCTGCTCGAATCAGCTCCCCGCCAATACTCACAAAATGTTCAAATTTATACTTCAAGATGATTTAAGTTTGAATGCCTTCAAATATAACACGGATAAAAGTACTGGAAAAAAAAATGATATCATCATTAAGGGTTTATGGACATAAGGAACATAACGAAATCTGGAATGAGTCAATGGAGAAAAGTAAAGATTGCAAATGTAAGATGGGTATCCGGTTTTGCACAAGTAACGATTAAAGATAAATGCAATATGAAGTAACAATATATCCAGATGAACCGACCATGACTAACTAAAAGCAGCATGAATATAAGCTCATAAGGTCCTACATTGTTCACTTCAAATAATATAACTTGTCAATAGATAAATAAGTTCCTACGATAACTTGTGTCAGCGTATAACTGATGCAGTTATCTCCAATCGAGAATCTAAAAGAGCCCCTCTTCCAAGAGGCTTTTAAACCATGTCTCTGGGTAAATCATTTCATTAATCTCTAGAATCCATCAGTGTTTATTTACAGCAAACTTATACTCTAACTACCACAGTAAAGGTGAACTATACTCTAATATCCCACGTCGGATGTGGGAAACTTTGTGAATGACCTTAGAAGATCTTGCCAAGGAATTCATAAGTACCTACTTTTGCTAGCCTTCTGAGGGAGGCATTACCCTGTGGTGGGGCCGTGGACCGGATCGTTACAGATGATACTAGAGCTGACTCTCTAAAGCTCGAGTTGGGCTATCCATTCAGGTTGCCAGAGTAGGACACAACGGCATACTCGAATCTGGCCAATCTGATTGGGTTGTCGGTATTATCCAAAAATGGCTAGAGAGGAATATTTGGGGCTATGTGTCACTAAGGTTGAACTTGCACCTTAGCGGGGACACTAAGGCATAAGGAGGAGAGAATTTAATACCCCACATCGGATGTAGGAAAACTATGTGAATGACCTTATAAGACCTTGCCAAAAGGAACTAATTAACACCTACTTGGCTGGCCCTTTTGAGGGAGGAATAGCCAGAACTGGGTCGCCACACATACATGCTTAGAATTTGTAGAATTCTAATAAAGACTCATACATAAATAGTTCATAACCAAATTGGAATGATTTCAAGGTAAATAAACAACCTGGCTGAGAACTTTCCACGGATCCGCCCCCATTCTATCAAGTTTGTTTATAAAAGCAAGCCTCGGAACCTCGTATCTTCTCATTTGCCTATCAACAGTAATTGACTGACTTTGAACACCACCAACACTACAGAGGACAAGGATGGCACCATCAAGAACGCGCAAAGCCCTCTCAACTTCAATTGTGAAATCCACGTGTCCCGGAGTATCAATTATATTCACCTGCAACAAGGAAAAAGAATAAATCCAACAACACAATATGCTGCGCTACAAACCTGAGCTACAATTAATGAAGATAAATATGTAACTGAGAAGCTTCAAAAAGGGGTAAATTCTTGACATAATAAAGTCATCCAAATTTCTCGGTCCGGACAAGATGTACAATTAGGCAGCTTATACATTACCAGTCACAAGACGAACATACTTAACTTACCAAGCAAGTTTCAGTTTCAAAAAACTATTTCTGTCTTTTGCAAAAGTTTCAAAGAACACTTTAATGATTCTTCTAAGTCCAGCTTTTGTCTAATTTCCTACACCATTGCATCCTATCACAGCCAAAAAGTGACTCAACTGATACAATTCTTGGTTTCACTAGTCCCAAGCAGTAACGAAACTTATTTTCTCCCACACCTTCAAACATTTTCAATTAGATGGAAAACAAAACAAAGTACTACCAGAAAAAATAAAAATGCCAGTTCAAATGCAGTAAGCAGTAGCTGCAAACTCTATAGTAACCAAACACTAGCCAAACAGGACCTTACTTTCTCTTCAATTCATCAATGGAATTCTGACAGAAAAACCTGTTCTGCCTCTAGCCCCAATTTGCAACAGAACCCTTTTTGCTTATCTTTCTAAGCGACTCAATTAAATAAATAAAAAAAGACAGAAACAAGAAATGAAATCAGTTCAAGTTTGTCACCTGAAATCCATTGCAAGTGCAATAAGTGGCAGCACCGTATAGTGACCAACAGGACCTTACTTTCTCTTCATTTTCCATGTATGATTCTCAAACAAAAACCTATATGCTATTCTGGTTTCTTCTAGTACCAATTTGCCAAAAAAAGATTTCCTACCCTTCTATACGACTCAACTAAACCAAAGAAAACAAAAAGATAAACAAGAAAAAGAATCAGTTCAAATATGTGACCTATTATTCCAAGTGCAATAAGCGGCAGCAGACTGCATAGAAACCAAACAGGACCTTACCTTCTCTCCTTTCCTACCATATTCCACCCTATCATAGTCAGAAAGCAACTCAATTGAAACGATTCTGGTTTTCTCTAGTCCCAACCATAGAGAAACTCATATATCCAACAACTTCAAACATTTCCAACTTAATGGAACACAAAACGAATTAATAATATCAAAATGACGACCAAAATGTCAGTTCAAATTTCCAAGTGCAATGGCAGCAGACTTTATAGTAATGAAACACTAGTCAAACAGGACCTTACTTTCTCTACATTCCCTCCATAAAATTCTCACACAAAAACACTATACGAATCTGAAAAATCCCATTTTTCCTACCCTTCTGCATTACTCAACTAAACACAATTAAAGAGAAAATTAAAAACAAGAAACAAAATTCCAGTTCAAATTTAGCGGACCTGGTAGCCATTCCAGGTGCAGTAAGTGGCGGCAGACTGTATGGTGATCCCCTTTTCCCTCTCCAGGTCCATCGACTCCGTCTTCGCCCCGACACCGTCCTTCCCCCGGACCTCGTGGATCCGGGCCCGTGTAGTAGAGTATCCGCTCCGTGAGCGTCGTCTTGCCCGAGTCGATGTGAGCCGAGATCCCGATGTTCCGGAGCCTTTCCATGGACTCTTTCCACCAGGCCTCCTTCGGCTCCCTCGCCCTGGCGGCGCTGCCCAAGGAGAACCGGCGGGGGTGGAGGTTCCAGGCGAGGAGGGCGGAAATTGGGGAGTGGGGTGGCGGTGGTTTGGAGGAGGTGGAGCAGAGGCTGTAGAGGAAGCGGGTGGTGGAGAATCTAGCGGATCGTACCATTGTGTGTGGGTGTGAGGGTGCTGGAGAGTTTTAGGGGATTTGGGTAAAACCCCAAGATTGGTTTGATACTTTGAGCTGAGTGATTGGTTTGATTTGTTAAACCCTCACTGCTGGAGCTCTGGGTTTTGGTTGAAATGTTAAGGGGTTTTTGGGTTTAGATGTGGGGATAAAGGAAATGAAACAGGGCGGGTTTTTCTGACATAAGTGTAATTAACCCTTTTATTTTTTTGAAATTTCCCCCCGATAGAAAAATTTGTTAGAACTGCAATTCATATATATAACCCGCCGGTATGAGAATCGAGGTCACTCCTCGAGATCCCTTGCCATCTCCACCACCCCTTTGGGTTTATTCCGACATGCGTTGAAGTGTCAGGTCTCATGGGAAATGGAGTCCCTGTGCCCAAACTAGTATTGATCTCGTACATTATACAGGGGAGCAATAATTTTATCATAAAAAATAAACTTGAGTAATACTCCGTCTTAACTTTCGGTAGTAAATAAAAAAATAGTATATAAAATGATAGAATAGTCTCCCTTAACTAATAGTAATAATATAAACTATGTGTTGGAATTTTGTACTCTATTTAAGATCGCCAAGAAAAGAGTAAAATAATGATTGCAAGTGAAACGAAAGAGTAAACTATATTTATAAATATGGAATGAAATAAAAGGAATGAGATTTTCTTAGGCTCTATTTGACAACACTTTTTTTTTCAGTTTCGAAAAAAAAAATAAAGAGCAGTTTAATTTTTTTTTACAAAAACAAGTGGGTGGATGTTTGATAACCCAGTTTTTATTTTGAGTTTTTATTTTGTGGTGGTTTGCGGTGGCGGTGGTGGGGCATGGCGGTGGCCGCCGGTGGTGGTGGTCGCGGGCGATGGTCGCCGGAGGTGGCCGCCCACAGTCGCCCGCGGTGGGCGCCGAAGGTTACCGCCGGCCATCGGCAATCGCCGGCGGTGGTTGTCGGAGGTGGCTGCCGGCGATGGGAGGTGGGTGGTGGGTGGTGGCTGCCAGCGATGGGAGGGTGGTGGTCTCAAAAGAAAAAACCAAAACTGAAAGTTCAGTTTAAAAACTGGTTTTTTAAACTAAAGAAAAAAAAAAGGTTATCAAACGCGTTTATTTTTTTCAGTTTCCAAAACTGGAAAAAAAAAGTCATGTCAAACGGGATCTTGAGAAATACTAAATCTAACATATTAATGGAATTGCAAAAACTAAGATTGAAGGACATATATAGAAAATTTTGGCAAAATCTAAGAATTAATGGAATTGCAAAAATATAAACAGAATTTTTAAATGGAACATATTAACGTAGAACATAGAGAATTATAAAATCCTTTTAATTCGTTGAATTTTAAATGGTAAAAAGGAATTAAATCAAATTGAATAAGAGAGAGGGAAAGAGAAAAAAGAATCTTAATTATTATTAAAAATGTGAGTAAATTCAAGATGATTCCAAAAGGTCAAAATAGGAAAGTTCACATAGCGAGTTAATTAAAAGTTCATATATATATATATATATATATATATATATATATATATATATATATATATATATATTAACCCTGTGCGTTACACACGGAACCAACAACGGCTAATTAAAAGTTCATACTTATATGTCGAATAATAATAACAAATAATATTATTTTCACCTTTTTATGAGTTTTCTAACATTTTTAGTAACAATATTACTAATCTATGTGTTGAGGTTTTTATTAATAAAACTCACCTAAATAACAGTATAAAAAGTTTTGCGACATAAGAAAAATACAATATAAGAGATAACTATATGTATATACAGACATATATATAAATATACGTTTTATAGGACTTATAATAAAGTAAAAAGAGGAAGATTAATTTTGTTAGATTGTGACAACATATTAGACTTGTATAAAAATATAAGAAAATTTCAAGATTTGAATGAGATATAGATTAGAATGAGATATAAATTTAAAATTGAGAGAGAGAGAAAGAGAGTTGGTTTTAAATGGGACATGCTAACATGGAAGAGAGAGAAAAATAAAACTTATTTGATTGGTTGAATGCCAAAGGTATTTGTTATTTAGGTGTTTTCTCGTGGCAGCCTCGATCATGACCAAAAAGAAAATTAAAAAAAAGACAACAAGAAAGTTTTTTGATACAAATTGTAGGGCCCACAAAAGATTAAAAGCGACTCATGGCAATTACCTCGGCCCATTACGAAATATTTACCGCACCTCCCTAACTAGAGCTCTTTCAACTCCAGCTTTATTGTGCCGAGTTTAAACTCATTTAACTTACGCTTGAGAAGAGTGAGTGCTTGTTCTAACTCATTTAACAGGTCAAGATCTATCACATACCCTTAGTTAATATTTTTCTCTTTTATATTTCTTGTAAGGACAAAATTACAGTATTGAGCCATCTTGTATGCTCATAGAATGACTTGATTGTATGCTCATAGAATGACTTGATTAATACAGACACCTAAATAAAAGGATTCAGATTCTCAACTATAACCAAGATAATAGCACGGTGCTAGTGAATAAATAAACAGTGAATTCGTCATAATAAAAGTGACGCATCTAGTGTTCTTTGGGACCTTTTAGCCCTCTAAAATCTATGGGAGACCCATTTAGGAATTGTATCCAATTTTTTCCCACCCGAGCAAAATTGACTAAAAATCAGTTGCTCAGGCCAATCAGGATAGGGGTCAACAGAGGTCTTCTAGTTTCGTGATGATAAAGAAGCATCAACTGATGTGTCCAATGATGGTACAAGACCCTAGACCCTTGTACTGTGAAACAAGCAGAAGAGGGAAGAGCCAACTCATACAACAACATCAAGAGAAAACGGGAGGAGGAGCCATGTTACAAACACTGGAAAGCGGCTCCCCTGCCTACCCCCAAACCACCAATCTTTACCATCATGCTGACAATCTTTCACTGTCACCCAATTGCTCTGCAACCATTAGTGAACCACTATCGCCTACTGATCATGCGTGCCTTAATCGTGCAATTCGAAGAAAGATTACATCGCAAGTGGGTCTTACCGTGCTGATGTTTTTGGGCCTGTTCCATCTCGCATCGAAGTCGAAAGCGCCATATCTGATATGAACCGTGATGTACATAAGTTAATTTTGGTATCTATCGATTTGTTCTCCTCCTCCCCCCCCCCCTATTGAATTGCATAAAACATTTTATCCTACTTGCAAGTATTCTTTTTTATTTATTTATTCATGTATTTATATATTTATTTTTGCGTGGCATTTTGAATCCCCAGAGTGATAAGTTTGCGATCAAGTCCTTGGATTGCTTAGTTGTTAAGCTGGTCAATGTGATTCAGACAGAAGTAATATCAAGGATCTGATATGAATTGTAAGTTGTAACCAATCAAGAATACTGGCTGAAAGAACCCATAATGGAAGATAATCCTTTTCTAGTTGTCATACGTGTCCTTAATCGGTTTAAGGAGTTTTGAATTTCAGCCGGGGATTAATTTGGACGATCATGGTAAATAATTAAACAGCGTATTCTAAATAATTCTTGTTTTAGGAGAGCACTGCACTTACACTGCAATATGAGTATTGAAATCTGGCCTTTCCCCTGTATAAGAATATCTCAATGCAATTTGTGTATTAAACATTGACGTGGTTTTCATCATTTTCTATCTAACTAGGGCATTTTATGATTACTTGGAAGTCTACAATCTGGAGATTTAACGCCAATTAGTTGTGATGGTCATTATATTTTCTGGCCTTTGAAATCTAGATGACGATTTAGAAAATTTCTGTCCTACTTAATTAATTTCCATCCTCAATAGAACTATAGCCTATACTTCGTGCCGGCATTGTTTCATGAATTGTGACATGTCCATCTTAGGGTCTTGCATGATTGAAAGATGGGAGTGAGTGAATGCCATATTATGCAGGTTCTTGCGTGGATATTCTTCACCTGAATCTGAAAATAACTGGATTCCGCAGTCTCTGTTGGAATTGGGTTTTAAACCCATTGTGGAGAAGCAACTTTGACTCAATTTTCAAATGGGTTCCAAACCATAGCTTGGTTAGGAACAAATTAATTCACGTTCATCTATTGGAATAGATGATCGTGGTATATTCACATGTTTAAAACGAATGAGAAGTGAATGAGAAAATTGAAGCTAAAGTTAGTGGTTCACCTTGAAAGGAAAAGAGTATCCCACATTGAAGAGATAAAGCCAATGTTGTCTCCTTATAAAGCTTAGCCTTGAGCTAAGGGATGGGCCCCTTGGGGGTACCCATGTTTTGTAAGGAGGGAGGACCTAGGTTGACCCAAGGTCCACCACACGCGCGCGCCGCCCGCCCCGCCCCGTCCCGGTCCGGTCCGTGGCCGTGGCTTGGGCTTGGGCTAGGCCCAATCAGGCTTTATTCTTTTTTGGGACAAATAAATTTTATTTATTTAATTTCCTTTCCGAAAAGTTGTGACCTTTCCTTTCCAACCAACCAGCTGTGAAGAGTTGCACCCCCCAGTGAATACTCTGTGTATAAAACCGAGTCAGTTTACAGAAGTTATACACGAATTAAAAAATCCCGAATTTTCTTTTCTTCTGTACAAGAGTCTGTCCAGTTTTAAGTGTTCGTAAAAGAAGAAAGAGTTCTACCATTGTTTGGTTCGCCGGGTCTGGAAATTTGGTGTGCTACTATTTTCAGACGTAGCCGTTGTATCCTGGGAGACTATCGTCAAGAACCGTCAGCACCGTTGCGGGACGAATAAAGTCTTAAGGACAGTGAATCAAATTCACGCCTCGGCCCCTTTTTCCTTTGCTGTTCTGCTTTTCTGCAATCCTGTTGTGAGTTCATTTTAATTGTTCTTGCAAAGACTATATGTTCTGTTTACTAAACTATATTTCAGTATTTCGTACTTAATTGTTTTCTGCACAAGTATACACAAAGTAAATATTTAGAACAACAATCTTAAGACTTAAATTCCGCACTTTGTGTTGCATGTGTAGAATCATTGTTTTCGAATTTCGTAATAGTTTTTCTAAAACAGCGTTTTCAAAATTTCGTTTCATATTTTGATTCTGCAGTACTTTATACTAAAATTATTTTCAGTTTCTGAATTTAATTTTAGTGATTACTATACACTGTTTTCGTTATAGTTTTTTGTACTAGACTGGATTATTTTGCTTATTAATAGTTGTTATATTCTGTTGATAGATATAACAATGGCTACTAGCGAAACCAATTCGGAAAGTGGACCGGTTCATCCCAGCGGTGGGACTGTGTATGCGACACCTTACGTTGCACCTGCTCATGGTTCCGTTGGACTTGGTGAAAGACCGGAAAAGTTCAACGGAAAGGATTTTAAGAGATGGCAACAGAAAATGTTGTTCTATCTTACCACCTTGAACTTGGCAAGGTTCTTGCACGAGGATGCACCAGATCTTGGTGACAATCCTGACCGGCAAACAGTGGCTGCCGTGGATGCTTGGAAGCATTCGGATTTTTTGTGCAAGAACTACATCCTCAATGGATTGGACAATGCGTTGTATAACGTATACAGTCCAATGGCCAATGCGAAAGCATTGTGGGAATCCTTGGAAAGGAAATACAAAACGGAAGATGCCGGCTCAAAGAAATTTGTAGTCGGCAAATTCCTTGATTTCAAGATGGTGGATTCCAAGACTGTGATTAGTCAAGTCCAAGAGTTTCAGCTAATCCTCCATGATATTCATGCGGAAGGGATGGTACTTGGAGAATCTTTTCAAGTGGCTGCGCTAATTGAAAAATTGCCACCTACTTGGAGAGATTTCAAGAACTATTTGAAGCATAAGCGCAAGGAGATGAAGCTCGAGGATTTGATCGTCAGATTGAGGATTGAGGAGGATAATCGCCAGTCCGAGAAGAAGGCCGGTAATTATCATCATGAGGCCAAGGCAAATGTGGTCGAGCAAGGTCCATCAAAGAGGAGGAAAATTTCCGATTCCGATGGTCCAAGCGGAGCAAGCGGCTCAAATTTCAAAAGCGGTGAGAAGAAGAAGTTCAAAGGGAATTGCTTTGGGTGCGGCAAAGCTGGCCATCGTGCTAAGGATTGTCGCAAGAACAAAGGAAACTTTAAAGGAAAGAATTCTCAAGCCAATGTGACCGAAGTTACCAAAATCACCGAGGACGTGACAGATTTGAATTTATCTGCGGTGGTATCCGAAGTCAACTTGGTTGGAAATCCCAAACAGTGGTGGGTAGACACAGGCGCTACTCGACATGTGTGCTCCGAGCGAAGTATGTTTACTACATATGAGAGCGCCAACAACGAGAATCTGTTCATGGGAAACTCTTCTTCTTCAAAGGTGCTAGGAATGGGCAAGGTGGTCTTAAAGATGACATCCGGAAAGGAATTGAGTCTCAACAATGTGCTTCATGTGCCAGACATTCGGAAGAATCTAGTGTCAGGCTCATTGTTGAGTAAGAATGGTTTCAAGCTAGTGTTTGAGAGCGATAAATTTGTACTCACTAAAAGTGGGATGTTTGTAGGAAAAGGGTACTTATGTGATGGTCTGTTTAAGTTAAATGTAATGACCATCGTGCCTAAAGTTGTACCAAATTCCGATATTAATAAAATTATTTCTTCTGCTTACTTGTTGGAATCTCCTAATTTATGGCATCGTAGATTAGGTCATGTAAATTATGGTTCCATACAAAAGCTAGTGAAAAATGGTTTTTTGCCTAAAATGGATTTTGACTCACATAAAGCATGTGAAATTTGTGTTGAAGCTAAAATGGCAAAAACGTCTTTCAAGTCAATTGAAAGAAGTACGGAACCTTTAAGTCTAATTCATAGTGACATATGTGACTTAAAGGTGGTACAATCTAGAGGAGGAAAAAAGTATTTTATTACTTTTATTGATGATTGTACGAGATTTTGTTATGTATATTTGCTTAGAAGCAAGGATGAAGCCTTGGAAGCATTTATGCAATACAAAATTGAGGTTGAAAATCAACTTAGCAAGAAAATCAAAGTACTAAGAAGTGATAGAGGCGGAGAATATGTTTTCCCTTTTGAAAAATTTTGTGCCGATCACGGAATCATTCATGAGACCACGGCACCGTATGCGCCTCAGTCAAATGGAATTGCTGAGCGGAAAAATCGTACTTTAAAGGAAATGATGAATGCTTTGTTGATAAATTCTGGACTACCGGATAACTTGTGGGGGGAAGCGGTCTTAACCGCAAATCATATACTTAATAAAGTACCTCACAAGAAGTTGCAAAAGACACCTTATGAGCTATGGAAAGGTCGTCCTCCTTCTTTCAAATATCTTAAAGTGTGGGGGTGTCTAGCAAAGGTAGCTATCCCACCACCTAAAATGGTCAAAATAGGACCTAAAACGGTCGATGGGATTTTTATTGGATATGCAAGCCATAGCTCGGCATATCGGTTCTTAGTGCATAAATCTGAAGTTGACGATATACACGTCAACACCATTATGGAGACAAGGAATGCACATTTCTTCGAGGATGTATTTCCTTGTCGAGTGGCACAAGAACAAAGTTCTTTAAAAAGAACTAGTATGAACCAAGAACCCTCACAAGAGGAAGATGAGCCAAGACGTAGCAAGAGAGCTAGAACGTCTACATCTTTTGGTCCTGATTTTCTAACATATTTGTTAGAAAATGAGCCTCGTACTTACAGTGAAGCAATGTCGAGTCCCGAAGCTCCTCATTGGAAAGAGGCTATTAATAGTGAAATAGAATCCATCATGCAAAATCATACATGGGAACTGGTGGATCTTCCTCCTGGAAATAAACCATTAGGGTGTAAATGGCTTTTCAAGAGAAAGATGAAAGCTGATGGAACGATCGAGAAATATAAGGCCCGACTAGTTGTCAAGGGATATAGACAAAAGGAAGGCCTTGATTATTTCGATACATATTCACCAGTTACAAGAATAACATCCATTCGAATATTGATAGCTATTGCAGCTATTAATAATCTTGAGATACACCAAATGGATGTGAAAACAGCTTTCCTAAATGGAGATCTTAATGAAGAGATCTATATAGAGCAACCCGAGGGGTTTGTAGCTCCTGATCATAAGAGGAAGGTGTGCAAGCTTGTTAAGTCACTTTATGGACTAAAACAGGCTCCGAAACAATGGCATGAAAAGTTTGATAAAGTCATGATCGAAAATGGCTTTAGAATCAACGAATGTGATAAATGTGTCTATGTTAAAGGCACGGAAAAAGGATATGTCATTGTTTGCCTTTATGTGGATGATATGCTCATTATCGGGAGCAATGATGAATTCATTAAGGCTACAAAGAAAATGTTGGCCAGTAAATTTGATATGAAAGATATGGGTGTGGCTGATGTTATACTTGGTATGAAAATTACCAAAACATCAAATGGACTAGTCTTGTCACAATCTCATTATATTGAGAAAGTGCTAGACAAATTTAAAAGTTATGATAATAGTCCAGTTAAGACACCACTAGATGTAAATTTACATCTAACAAAGAATACTGGTGAAGGAATATCTCAATTAGAGTATTCGCGTATAATTGGTAGCCTAATGTATATCATGAATTGCACGAGACCCGATATAGCATATGCTGTCAGTAAACTGAGCAGATATACTAGCAATCCGGGGAAGAATCACTGGCTAGCTATTGTAAGAGTTTTAAGGTACTTAAAATATACCTTAAACTTTGGTCTGCATTATACAAGATATCCAGCTGTATTAGAAGGATACAGTGATGCCAACTGGATATCAGATTCTAATGAAACAAAATCCACAAGTGGATATGTGTTTACATTAGGAGGAGCAGCTATTTCTTGGAAATCCTCTAAACAGACATGTATTGCCAGATCCACTATGGAATCTGAATTCATTGCTTTAGATAAAGCAGGAGAAGAAGCGGAGTGGCTTCGTAATTTCTTGGAGGATATTCCAAATTGGCCTAAGCCTGTGCCACCAATTTGCATACATTGTGATAGTCAATCTGCAATTGGAAGAGCACAAAGCAGTATGTATAACGGCAAGTCTAGACACATACGTCGCAGACACAATACCGTTAGACAATTACTTTCTAGTGGAATTATCTCTATTGACTATGTGAAGTCAAAGGATAATATTGCGGATCCGTTAACGAAAGCTTTGACTAGAGAGAAAGTAAATGTGTCATCAAGGGGAATGGGTCTTAAGCCTATGAACTAAAGAGTTGCCATAATGGAAACCCTACCTAGCTGACTGGAGATCCCAAGATCTAGGTTCAAAGGGAAAACCGAATTATGTAAATGCGACTCAGACAGAGCACTGTGGGGGGTTAAAACCCTCATATCCATTCCTATGATGAGAAGACAGTGGCACCTACAAAAGGTTAGGTTAAGCTATGCTTTTAATGACTCTTATATCTTGGAAATCTAAGTGGGGGTGCGGTAGGAACCTCTTAATAAGAAGTCACCTATGTGAGTAAGAAGTGGGGCCGCTTCTATGAGAATTGTAAGGCTGAATTCTCAAAGAGTACTCATGAAAACCAGGAGTTGTTCAGGGCCAAAATGAACACAACAATGAGAACCTCAAAACAATGTTTGAGCGATACTGTGTGAAGTTCTATTGTCTCGGTTTACACTAAGGGTTGAACAGTTCAAGACATCATGTTCACTGGTTAACCAGTAAATCCGATAGTTCTCACTAGGGAAGGTTCAAGGCCATCGGCTACCTATCCCGATGCAGTGTCGTTCTAAAGAACTCTTTCTTATGTCAGTGTTTCTGTGCGTATAGAGTCCAGTCAATTTTCTATTCATGTGGGGGATTGTTGGAATTGGGTTTTAAACCCATTGTGGAGAAGCAACTTTGACTCAATTTTCAAATGGGTTCCAAACCATAGCTTGGTTAGGAACAAATTAATTCACGTTCATCTATTGGAATAGATGATCGTGGTATATTCACATGTTTAAAACGAATGAGAAGTGAATGAGAAAATTGAAGCTAAAGTTAGTGGTTCACCTTGAAAGGAAAAGAGTATCCCACATTGAAGAGATAAAGCCAATGTTGTCTCCTTATAAAGCTTAGCCTTGAGCTAAGGGATGGGCCCCTTGGGGGTACCCATGTTTTGTAAGGAGGGAGGACCTAGGTTGACCCAAGGTCCACCACACGCGCGCGCCGCCCGCCCCGCCCCGTCCCGGTCCGGTCCGTGGCCGTGGCTTGGGCTTGGGCTAGGCCCAATCAGGCTTTATTCTTTTTGGGACAAATAAATTTTATTTATTTAATTTCCTTTCCGAAAAGTTGTGACCTTTCCTTTCCAACCAACCAGCTGTGAAGAGTTGCACCCCCCAGTGAATACTCTGTGTATAAAACCGAGTCAGTTTACAGAAGTTATGTACAAATTAAAAAATTCTTTTCTTCTGTACAAGAGTCTGTCCAGTTTTAAGTGTTCGTAAAAGAAGAAAGAGTTCTACCATTGTTTGGTTCGCCGGGTCTGGAAATTTGGTGTGCTACTATTTTCAGACGTAGCCGTTGTATCCTGGGAGACTATCGTCAAGAACCGTCAGCACCGTTGCGGGACGAATAAAGTCTTAAGGACAGTGAATCAAATTCACGCCTCGGCCCCTTTTTCCTTTGCTGTTCTGCTTTTCTGCAATCCTGTTGTGAGTTCATTTTAATTGTTCTTGCAAAGACTATATGTTCTGTTTAGTAAACTATATTTCAGTATTTCGTACTTAATTGTTTTCTGCACAAGTATACACAAAGTATATATTTAGAACAACAATCTTAAGACTTAAATTCCGCACTTTGTGTTGCATGTGTAGAATCATTGTTTTCGAATTTCGTAATAGTTTTTCTAAAACAGCGTTTTCAAAATTTCGTTTCATATTTTGATTCTGCAGTACTTTATACTAAAATTATTTTCAGTTTCTGAATTTAATTTTAGTGATTACTATACACTGTTTTCGTTATAGTTTTTTGTACTAGACTGGATTATTTTGCTTATTAATAGTTGTTATATTCTGTTGATAGATATAACAATGGCTACTAGCGAAACCAATTCGGAAAGTGGACCGGTTCATCCCAGCGGTGGGACTGTGTATGCGACACCTTACGTTGCACCTGCTCATGGTTCCGTTGGACTTGGTGAAAGACCGGAAAAGTTCAACGGAAAGGATTTTAAGAGATGGCAACAGAAAATGTTGTTCTATCTTACCACCTTGAACTTGGCAAGGTTCTTGCACGAGGATGCACCAGATCTTGGTGACAATCCTGACCGGCAAACAGTGGCTGCCGTGGATGCTTGGAAGCATTCGGATTTTTTGTGCAAGAACTACATCCTCAATGGATTGGACAATGCGTTGTATAACGTATACAGTCCAATGGCCAATGCGAAAGCATTGTGGGAATCCTTGGAAAGGAAATACAAAACGGAAGATGCCGGCTCAAAGAAATTTGTAGTCGGCAAATTCCTTGATTTCAAGATGGTGGATTCCAAGACTGTGATTAGTCAAGTCCAAGAGTTTCAGCTAATCCTCCATGATATTCATGCGGAAGGGATGGTACTTGGAGAATCTTTTCAAGTGGCTGCGCTAATTGAAAAATTGCCACCTACTTGGAGAGATTTCAAGAACTATTTGAAGCATAAGCGCAAGGAGATGAAGCTCGAGGATTTGATCGTCAGATTGAGGATTGAGGAGGATAATCGCCAGTCCGAGAAGAAGGCCGGTAATTATCATCATGAGGCCAAGGCAAATGTGGTCGAGCAAGGTCCATCAAAGAGGAGGAAAATTTCCGATTCCGATGGTCCAAGCGGAGCAAGCGGCTCAAATTTCAAAAGCGGTGAGAAGAAGAAGTTCAAAGGGAATTGCTTTGGGTGCGGCAAAGCTGGCCATCGTGCTAAAGATTGTCGCAAGAACAAAGGCAACTTTAAAGGAAAGAATTCTCAAGCCAATGTGACCGAAGTTACCAAAATCACCGAGGACGTGACAGATTTGAATTTATCTGCGGTGGTATCCGAAGTCAACTTGGTTGGAAATCCCAAACAGTGGTGGGTAGACACAGGCGCTACTCGACATGTGTGCTCCGAGCGAAGTATGTTTACTACATATGAGAGCGCCAACAACGAGAATCTGTTCATGGGAAACTCTTCTTCTTCAAAGGTGCTAGGAATGGGCAAGGTGGTCTTAAAGATGACATCCGGAAAGGAATTGAGTCTCAACAATGTGCTTCATGTGCCAGACATTCGGAAGAATCTAGTGTCAGGCTCATTGTTGAGTAAGAATGGTTTCAAGCTAGTGTTTGAGAGCGATAAATTTGTACTCACTAAAAGTGGGATGTTTGTAGGAAAAGGGTACTTATGTGATGGTCTGTTTAAGTTAAATGTAATGACCATCGTGCCTAAAGTTGTACCAAATTCCGATATTAATAAAATTATTTCTTCTGCTTACTTGTTGGAATCTCCTAATTTATGGCATCGTAGATTAGGTCATGTAAATTATGGTTCCATACAAAAGCTAGTGAAAAATGGTTTTTTGCCTAAAATGGATTTTGACTCACATAAAGCATGTGAAATTTGTGTTGAAGCTAAAATGGCAAAAACGTCTTTCAAGTCAATTGAAAGAAGTACGGAACCTTTAAGTCTAATTCATAGTGACATATGTGACTTAAAGGTGGTACAATCTAGAGGAGGAAAAAAGTATTTTATTACTTTTATTGATGATTGTACGAGATTTTGTTATGTATATTTGCTTAGAAGCAAGGATGAAGCCTTGGAAGCATTTATGCAATACAAAATTGAGGTTGAAAATCAACTTAGCAAGAAAATCAAAGTACTAAGAAGTGATAGAGGCGGAGAATATGTTTTCCCTTTTGAAAAATTTTGTGCCGATCACGGAATCATTCATGAGACCACGGCACCGTATGCGCCTCAGTCAAATGGAATTGCTGAGCGGAAAAATCGTACTTTAAAGGAAATGATGAATGCTTTGTTGATAAATTCTGGACTACCGGATAACTTGTTGAGTGAAGCGGTCTTAACCGCAAATCATATACTTAATAAAGTACCTCACAAGAAGTTGCAAAAGACACCTTATGAGCTATGGAAAGGTCGTCCTCCTTCTTTCAAATATCTTAAAGTGTGGGGGTGTCTAGCAAAGGTAGCTATCCCACCACCTAAAATGGTCAAAATAGGACCTAAAACGGTCGATGGGATTTTTATTGGATATGCAAGCCATAGCTCGGCATATCGGTTCTTAGTGCATAAATCTGAAGTTGACGATATACACGTCAACACCATTATGGAGACAAGGAATGCACATTTCTTCGAGGATGTATTTCCTTGTCAAGTGGCACAAGAACAAAGTTCTTTAAAAAGAACTAGTATGAACCAAGAACCCTCACAAGAGGAAGATGAGCCAAGACGTAGCAAGAGAGCTAGAACGTCTACATCTTTTGGTCCTGATTTTCTAACATATTTGTTAGAAAATGAGCCTCGTACTTACAGTGAAGCAATGTCGAGTCCCGAAGCTCCTCATTGGAAAGAGGCTATTAATAGTGAAATAGAATCCATCATGCAAAATCATACATGGGAACTGGTGGATCTTCCTCCTGGAAATAAACCATTAGGGTGTAAATGGCTTTTCAAGAGAAAGATGAAAGCTGATGGAACGATCGAGAAATATAAGGCCCGACTAGTTGTCAAGGGATATAGACAAAAGGAAGGCCTTGATTATTTCGACACATATTCACCAGTTACAAGAATAACATCCATTCGAATATTGATAGCTATTGCAGCTATTAATAATCTTGAGATACACCAAATGGATGTGAAAACAGCTTTCCTAAATGGAGATCTTAATGAAGAGATCTATATAGAGCAACCCGAGGGGTTTGTAGCTCCTAATCATGCAAGCTTGTTAAGTCACTTTATGGACTAAAACAGGCTCCGAAACAATGGCATGAAAAGTTTGATAAAGTCATGATCGAAAATGGCTTTAGAATCAACGAATGTGATAAATGTGTCTATGTTAAAGGCACGGAAAAAGGATATGTCATTGTTTGCCTTTATGTGGATGATATGCTCATTATCGGGAGCAATGATGAATTCATTAAGGCTACAAAGAAAATGTTGGCCAGTAAATTTGATATGAAAGATATGGGTGTGGCTGATGTTATACTTGGTATGAAAATTACCAAAACATCAAATGGACTAGTCTTGTCACAATCTCATTATATTGAGAAAGTGCTAGACAAATTTAAAAGTTATGATAATAGTCCAGTTAAGACACCACTAGATGTAAATTTACATCTAACAAAGAATACTGGTGAAGGAATATCTCAATTAGAGTATTCGCGTATAATTGGTAGCCTAATGTATATCATGAATTGCACGAGACCCGATATAGCATATGCTGTCAGTAAACTGAGCAGATATACTAGCAATCCGGGGAAGAATCACTGGATAGCTATTGTAAGAGTTTTAAGGTACTTAAAATATACCTTAAACTTTGGTCTGCATTATACAAGATATCCAGCTGTATTAGAAGGATACAGTGATGCCAACTGGATATCAGATTTTAATGAAACAAAATCCACAAGTGGATATGTGTTTACATTAGGAGGAGCAGCTATTTCTTGGAAATCCTCTAAACAGACATGTATTGCCAGATCCACTATGGAATCTGAATTCATTGCTTTAGATAAAGCAGG